>JAVQJD010053212.1:0-74849 GCA_036023655.1 Nannoperca australis | reverse complement strand
AAGCTGAGGCTCATAAATGGTATATCAACAGGCTAAACTTTGCTGTCAAAATGACACAGCACAGCCAGAACTGTCTGGGGCCAACCTCAAACTGGCTTCACGTACTAGAATAATGCATTTAACAGCAACATTCTCAGTGTTAACATACTGATGATACCTAGCTGTTTGCTGTTTTTGCTTTTAAAATCCAGCCATGCTATTGCAGTTGATAGTCAAAAGATTTAAGATTTTAAGTCTCAAAACTTTCTGCGGTGTAAGTTTTTTCTCTCTCTCTTTGGCACCCTAATTGCATTCTGTTTTATCCATCAAATTCTCAACATTCTGCAAGAAATGTCAAATTAGCTGCCAGGACGACTTGGATGTCGTCTTTACTTCAGGTTTGAATTTTGAAACTCCGACGGGCTGTTCATTAAAAGGGATCTCCAAATTAGGTATTTTTTTGACAGGGAAAAAGTAACTTTTTCTTGGATTGATTGTTGTAGGTCTTTTGTAGTCTGATCTGTTCATCCCCCGCAGCTAGTTCAGAGTGCAGCAGTGAGGCTTTTGACAAGAATTAAAAAGTGGCCAAATTACTCAGTTTTACAGCACTACATTGGCTTCTAGTTTATTTTTAAATTGATAAGTTGAACCTCACGTTAACCACCTTTAAAGCAAACATCTAACCTAGTGTCTATCTTGGGTTCTTCTGTACATTAATATGAAAGGAGATAAACAGACAAACCACTTGTCTGTTCACAAGCATGCTGAGCATTCCCAATCTGGTCCCTTAACCACCAAACAACTTGAGTTGAAAGATGAATGTCAAACTCTGAATTCTTCCCACTCATGAACAAAACAGAATCAAATTCCACAAAGTCGCAATTCTCGATCATGCTGGGGGAAATTTAGGGCTCAAGTCACTTTATTTCACCAAGTTGGCAGATGTTTTCCACATATTTGCTTATTTATTCACATGTTTTCTTGTTTGGCATGCAGACTACTCTGCAGCTACTCTCCAGCCGATTGAATCTTAAAATGATTCGCAGTGAAAAAGATTTCCAGGGCCATCAGTCAGTCTGGATGATGCCAAACTCTGTGTGACTCTCCCAGATAATGACTTGTGGAATGGTCAAGCTGGGCCTATCAATTCAATTGAGTTTTATTTATATAGTTATCTCTTCTGTATAGAGCAGGTCAAGACCAACTCAGGAGAGAGAGCAGGACAAAGGACAACATACAGTAGTACAGTGCAGATCTACATAGAGATGTAAAGTAATAGTTGTGGTAATATTGATATTAATATGAATAATTGTCTGATGAATGTTATAGAGATCAGAAAACCACTGAATTACTGTGAAAATGAGAAGCTTGATGTGCTCTGTCAAGTGTTCTCATTCATTCTTTAAAACCTGGTGGCAAGGGCTGCTTGTCAGCATTGAAATAGACATTTAGCCTTGTGTTATTTATCATGGTGGTTCTTGTTAAGTCACCTGTTTGTTTAAACTTCGCTTTTGAGATGGAACATGAGCAAATTTACAAAAAACACAGGCAGGCATACAACTCCCCAGTGAAGAATAGTTGATATTTCCTTGAGGGATCCAGATAAAAAAGAAGCAGAAATTCTCATTAGCGCTTCTTTTATCTTTGTTGCAAGTGTTGGACTGTCTTTTCCCTGCTTTGAAAGAAAAGACTATGAAACAGCAGGACGTGTTACATTTGGGAAATGTTTTGTAGAGTTGAAAAGTTTGGAACAATATAATAGATGATAGCACAAATACTACTTTAAAAAAGTATTCTTCAACACGCAGGTCTGATTGAGTTACCCTATGTTTACAAGTCCATCCCAAATGATCGGATATCTTGGAAAAAACATAAAACATATTTCAGCAAAGGGATCAAATCATAGGGTCACTGAGCATTTAGCCCAAGCATACAGCTGCATCTTGATTCAGTCAGTGTAGACATCAAGGCCATCTGCGTGACAAATGTTAATATCGTCCGACGCAGGTATTGATAACACTCTCCGATTTTGAGGATCTCAGAAGACTTGTTAACAACCTTTCAGTCGGATGAAAATCGTCACCAATACAAGTGAGTGCTCCAGCTAGCCAAGCTGATGGAGCAACACCAACTGCTGCAGATGATACCATTGCTGACTTTGGCCCCCATCAACATTGCTGGCAAATTGCTGGGTTGGCGCTGTTGTTTCTTTGGTTCTGTGTGCCAGTGTGGCAGCAGGTGTCACACCTGGCTGTGGCCTGGCAGTCTATTCGGCCATTTATCACAGGCTGTCCACCTGCACAGAGGAGGAAAAAAAATCATATTTTCTACCACTCTAATTCGGTTGGGCCAGTTTCATAAACTCTGCCTGTCGCTGTTAACACCCGCTGTTGGCCCAGGGAGGGTGTAGTTAACCATGCGCGTCTGGTCTGAAGTATGCAGATGTTTGACCAGTTTATGTGGAGAAAATGGAGTATGCGTGGGTTTTGTGGGTTTATACATCTGGCCCAAGGTGTCTGTATGCCTTATATAGGGCTGTCACTTTTCGTTAAACATTGTGAGGGGGGGGGGATAAATGCTCTATCTGTAATAATCTCATCAAATTCAAAATTTAAAGTATGTGTGACAAAATAATTTCACTTAGTAGCTTTTCAGCATCTCGCCGTCTCACCTCAGTAAACTTGGTTATTGCTGTTCTCTACGTTAATGTGAAATAAAGTAAACTAGCAAGCCCTGAAGAATGGATAGTTATGACACCCAACTGTCTGAGAAGTAATGTTTGCAAGCCTATTTGGATTTGTCACCACAAATGGAAAATGTGTGGATAATTTGTGAGGTTGCTGGTAACTCAGATATGGCAGTGGAGGGGGGCCGCAAATGAACAGAACATCGATTCTATGCCAGATGTAAACACCCACAGACCAGTGATCACTGGATACGTCATTCAGATAGTTTACTTTACTTTGTCAAGAAATGTTTCTGTTTGCCTCTTGTTACTGCAGCTACCTATTCATAGCAGCATCCTATTTTGGTGAGGTAAAAAAAAAAAAAAGGTGTCGTCAGTACGTAAACCTTATGTTTTGTTGTGCAGCTGTAGCTGGATGCAGCACTACCAGAGGTTGAAACTAGCTTCCTCCAGCGGAGGCCAAGTCCTTTTTTCCCTTCTTGATCAACCTTTTATGGCTTTTATGTTTGCTCGTCTCATAAGTGGACCAAATGTGTCTAATCTTAGCAGTTCTTCTGCTTGAATCTAATGGCATCGTCGCAAGTCCAAATTTCAAGGTGTTGTTTTTCTCACACCATGTTCTTGCTACAGTCCACACAGTGGTGATGTCAAAATAGACTACACAAGTTTAGAAACGTGTTGTTCTGCCTCTGCACAGTCTGTGTGGGCTGTGCTGGCTGAAGTCAAAACAAACACAATTGTACCCATGGCCGGCAGTCAGGGAGAGGATGCAGCATCTGTCGAGGAAGGCTGTTATTTGTTTTCCTCAACTTTTCTGGTTCTCTATTTCCCTGGGACAGCTCTCCACCTGCTAAGAGGAAGACATAACAGAGAATGGAAAGCCAAAATGTCAGCTATGACCCTGCAGGGCTGTCTAATGTTTATCCCTACCTGGTGTCCGTCAGCTGTCCAGATTGTTCGGATGAACATGGTGAACAAGCACCTGTGTGTTTACTCCTCACCTCATCGACAGGGGGAGAGAACATGTAGAAAGTGCAGTAAGGGCAGAAGGAAACGGGCTAGCTACTTAGCGCTGGCTCTGGGGGAGATCTCACTGGTGTTCGATCGGGCTTGCTCTCAGCAAGCAGCCTGAGATATTGACTATCCTTGCTTGGGTATTCATCTGTGATCGTTTTTCTTATTTTGTGTTTTTTGAAATGGATTGAAATGCAAGCACAAACACACTGGTCTAAGCAAGTAATAGTGCCAGCTTGAGCTTTGATGCACATAAATAAGTCAGTGAACTTTTCTGTACTTGAGTTCCCCTGAGCAGGCAATAATATCAGCAAACATTGCAAAGCAGTGTGTAACTCCTTCAGCTAGTTTGTGTAGTAAGGAATATGTTTTACTTCCGTAGATCACAGCAAATATTAGGGCTCTGTAATGATCTGAGTCGTGAGATAGTGATGAGGGTGTTGGAGTTGAAGCACCAGTGGGTATTCTTCAAGCTGTGTGTGATTTAAAGTAAGTATAGTGCGATGTAAAATAAGCTGGTTTGAGACCCACTTTTCTCCCTGCTTTATTTGACTAATCTCACTCGCTTTTTCTTTCTTTTTTTTTTTGAATGGATAAAGAATTTAATGTTTGATCCAAATGCCCCGATTCATTTTACCAAGTGTCTAGTCTGCAGGAACACTTGATCCGGCCCAGTTTCATACCTACAGCTTGTAAATTATTTCACTTTTCTGCTTTCCTCTGTGGTATAATAAATCACTAGCTCATCATTCTACGTAGACATCCCAAAGACAGTAAATAATGCACTGATGTTGAGCTCTTCAGAGCTAGAAACTACTGAATTAACTGTTTGCTACACTGAATATTTGCTTTCATAATAACTTTTTCCTTACTTTGCTTTACTTACTGTATGCTCCTCCAGTGCCTCAGTTTGTGGTTCTTGGCTCATTTCTTCTCGTCAGGCTCAGGTTGTGTTCCCATTATCATTTGTTCCTTAAGGTATGCAAGACACAAATAACAAGATAGTGCTTTTTGCAAACGTGCACCTTGTTTTTCATTAGTATGGCTAGACTAATACAGGGTTTACTGACCTGGGAACAGCAGGTGTACTCCGCCATGCTGGCACATTTTTGAACGGCATCATTTCATTAGTCAAAGCAATTACTTTTGGTCAGTGGAGGTTTCACCTGGGCTCCGTGAGTGTGAGTGTGCGTGACAAATTGAGAGTATGGACCTACACCTCACGAACGAGTCACAGTGACCCCAGAGTGACTGCGAGGGACAGAAAAAGTTTTCTCTTGTAGTTTGCGAGAGCATGGAGGACGAGAGAGTTTGACCACAATCATGATAAGAAATTCACATATATTAATCTAATGTTTGAGTTCAAACCGTACTGCCTGGTGTCTTCAAATCTAATTAGTATTTTGAAATTTGTCTTGACATGAATTATAGGAATGTAAATGAAATGTATTTTGTTTAAATATGGGAACGATGAATTGCAATGCTTTATGTAACAGCCCTGCTTCAGCTTTGCTCTGTAAGAGAGAGAGGAAAGTTGTCAGTGACATATTTCCTAATGAACACAGAAATATAATCCAGCGCGAGGGTTCTTCTGTTTATTTCCTGTCTAAACAACCATCTCATCTGCATAATTATATCCTCCCAGTGCACCTATGGTATTATTCTTTATCACCTAGCATAATAAACCCTTAGCCCCCTTGTTACCAAATTATATAGTTGCTATAAAACCCTACAGTCACTGCACTTAGATGCTCCCCCCATGTGACACATTCAGTTGTTCATCAACAACAACATCAACATTTTAAACTTGGCTCTCCCTGCCTCACAGTAAATAAACACACTTCCCATGATCCCATCTGGTCTCCAACCTTTCTAATTGACACTTTACTTATTAAAAAAAAGAGGAGTTATAGGACTAATTCACTCATGAATAATTTGTGCTAAGTCAACAGGTGACTCAATTTCAAAGTTTACTGCGAGACACACCGCCAGACAAAACACACATGGCCCATGAATGCAAAAACAAGGCCAGAGAAATGTAGGGCACTGCTCTTGTTCACGCTCCTTGTCTCATGAGGTGACTCAGACAAGAATACAAGAAGCACACATATGTGTCCTGCTACAGGGCCAAGCTTAAGGGACCATGCTGTGTTATGGAGCCAGATCAGTGACAGTAACATTTGGCATCGAAAAGAACATTTGGCTTTGAAAACAAAACCTGACCTGGATATTTTTTTTTACCTTCTGTTGTGTCTTTTTTCAAAAAAAATTTCTTCATGTCACTCTTTTTTTTCAGTGACGCTTTCTTTTTTATGCTCTCGTGTTTTTTTCCTACTATGTCAGTTTTTATACGTGATTACACGTCAGTCACGCTCTCCTTGCCCCTCCTCTCAAACCCCTCCTCTCCACTCCAAAACAGTGACAGAGTTGAAATAGAAAAACTGACATCATAAAAAAAGAAAAATTGTACGTTGAAAACAAGTTCACATTTTGCTTTCAAAGCCACATTTTCTTCTTTCCTGCCACATGTAACTGTCACTGTTCTGGCTCCTTAGCGTGTAATGTACACCACCTGTGTGCTTGCTGGCCGCGCTATTACTGTGGCTACAGTCGCTACGACAGGCTCAGCAGAGGTCATTTGCATACTTTGTGACTGTAGGTAAAAGAGGAGTGTGTGTGAGAGAGAGAGAGAGAGAGAGAGAGAGACAGAGAAAGAGAGAGAGAGAGAGAGGAAAAGAGATGGTAAAAGCGTGGCTTTTTGAATGAGTCATAAAGGGCCGGCAGATAAAAACTGGTCAAATCCATCTCGAGGCCCTAAGATGTGCTGATGGGTGAAAACCAAACAGCTTGGAGGTAGGTTGCTTTTGACAGTTTGTTTGTTTTTGACAGGACACATGTTCTGTAGCTGAGCCTCCTGTGATGCTGTCTTTCTTGTTGTTGTTGTTATTGTTGTTGCTGCTGCTGCTGCTGCTGCTGTTGTTGTTGTTGTAGCTCGCTCTCTATTCCCGAGGCTAGTTCAGGCTCTGGCCTGGGTATCTATACACTCGTCTCTGTTTTCTTCCGCCTGTCTGCCTTGTCTGTAGTGGATCAAATAGAGTGCCTTGAGAACCGCTTATCTTATTTGAAAGCATTTAATAAACTGGCTGCAGGCTGCTTTTAAAATGGAAATAGAGTAGCTGAGAAGGAATTCAAGGATACCTTTGCATTACACAATAACAGAAGGAAATGTGTTTTGTTATAGTTATTGATCAAATATCAGGAAATGTGAACATGCTCATATTTCTGACGGCTTGTTTGCTGAGTCAGAAGGGGAAAGACGGTGAACTTTAGCCCCTGCTGAGCAACATTTCTCCCATGCTAATGATTTACACTGAGCCCTAGACCGCTGTAACAAAGTAATAAAGAGGTAGTGACACATATGGCGTGCCTTTTAACTGTATAGTGTACGTGCAAAATCATTTCTGCTTGAATGACATGTCTTAATGATTCATTAAGTGCTAACATTTATCCTGTCTTTTTTTCTATTTATCATTTTCATTTGTTTCTAATGAATGAGTTATTAGCTGCTAAAAGTGATTGACAGGTTGCCCCAGGAAGCACAGTTACCAGGGCTTAGAAATATTGCTTCGCTAAAATTAATTACCTGTAATGACTGACTTAATATCAGTGATATCACTTTGACAGACTGCAGATTAAAGTCTCAAAGACTATTTGGTGTAAAAAGGTTCGATAATTGACACAAAGTAGAAACACTTATTTTTAATGTAACAACTTAAACTTTATCCGAGCTGATTCAAGATGCTGGTTTCCATCAGGGCTGATGGCTTGTGCTGCAATATGTGGGCATATATAGCATATGCACACTTTCAGTCAAGGTGCTTGTGTCTTCCTCTTGCGCACAAGGAACCAAAGAATTCATGTAGTTAAAAGGCTTCTAAAAGAAGGCTTTGAGGATGTGAATTACACACCAGCTGTTATTAGCCAACCTGCTCAGTCTACTCATTTGAGGGTTAAAATAACATTTTAAATGTAAGTAATGAACTACGTTTGAATAAAAGCTTCACACTCTCTCTGAAATAAAACTGTACATTAAAAAGAAAAGATCTGTCATGCCGGTGTGACCAAATTCTCCAGATTTATTTATTTATTAATTATCCTCAAAACTAGTCAGTGCAACAGGCACCATATTGTCCTCTCAAGCATGACTGATTATTCAGCTCAAGTAAGTAATTATGGTTCTCTGCCCCTGACAGTGTGGCGTGTAAGTGAATAGTTGTAATATTAGTTGTAAATACTAAAGCTGCTTCCTACGTGCATTTGTTTATTTGTTGATGTGGTCACTGATGAGATTTGAAACTGCAATACAAAAGTAGAAATCACTTTAACGTGAATAGAAAGTAATAATCAAATGTTTATTTTGTCGTAGGAGCATTTTAAAAAGTCCCACTGTGCACCACCAGAATTAACATTTTTTGTTTAAGCGAGGCAAAATAGAGAGAAAAATTTAATAAATATACCCTACAAGTGGTTATTGTAGCATTAAACCTCATGTGGGGAGATATATCTTCCATAAGGAGGTCGACCATGAGATCAAAGGTGTGTGGATGTTGGGATAAATATGAGATTAACTTCCTCCAAAACCAGGTACTGTATTCCAGAAGGACTGTACTGGTCTAAAAGCTAATCATTATCCATCTGTAGGTCATCAAACTCTCTTCCCTATCAGCTTGGCAGAGCTGGCACAGGGACAGGCCAGAGAGGAAGCCCCAGGGAGAACAGCGTGCTGATAGCCAGTAGAAGTAAGGTTTAAGCCACCACTGGCTGTTGATAGTGCGGTGCATGCTGTAGAAAACCTATGGATATTGTGGCCATGACTGGGCTGACAGGCACCACTGGCTGAGATTGTGGCTGAAACCTGTGAAAATGCTTCAATTGAATCAGAAGTCTTGGAGTAGAGAGCCCAAGACTGGACAAATGTGCAGCTTGAGGACCCATGGCCACTGCGATTCTCACGCTCACAATGCTGTCTGGAACATATTGAGCACACGAGTGGACAGAGAAGAAGTGGATTATCGAGCGGTTTGAAACATTTCTATGGACGTTTAGATATTTCTTTTTAGCCATGAAACTGGGTCACTATTAAAATCCATTTTAACCACCTCAAATTCAACATGCAGTCCTCTGTGAAGGAGAAAGCAGGTAGCTATGGACTCTAAAAGTCCATAGCTAGGAGTCTTGTGGGGAACAAGGATAAAAAACATCCAACTTTCAACACAATAACCTAAATGTAACACCCAAAGAGGAAAGTGTTGAGGTGCATCGTAACGTGTCTCTTGTCATTATAACAAAATCCATGAGTATCTCAATGAACCGACCTTTTCTAGTGCACAGAAGGAATTCCTGCTGCAGTGAGGTTTGTAGTGGAGCTTATGGTAGAGATAGAGTTAGAAAGAGAAAAAAAAGACAGATTGAATGAGGGAGCACAGGGACCATTTTACCCTTCAGAGGGCTATAGCGGCTCCCTTGTAACGGATGTCTGCTCGCATGCTGTATGACAAATATCTGTTTACTCTTTCCATCATCCTAGGGGCTGAAATAATGCACTTTGCTGTCCCCAGTCCCCAAATGCCAGGCATGCATCAGCACTTATATCCTCACAATACTTTCACAATTTCTCCTCCCTTGCTCCTTTTCTTGGGGCTTTCTTTGGCGCTAATGATACTGTGAAAAGCTGATGCCAGTGCCTGATGGCCACAGTCGTGTGAAAACAAGTCTAAAAAGTGGCTAAAAAAGATCTTATTTCAATTATTCTCTGTGCTCCGAGTCTTAGATTAAAATGATGATCTGGAAAAGACTCTTCACACTGTAAGGTTTTTGTTCTCTGGGGAACTGTGTTCGTTGTGTTTTGTAACACTGCGGCTGCAATGCAAATCGCAGTCTCTTGTTACTTGTTATCTCTTCTTTAGATGTGGAATTGGAAAAAGAAAATACTCACCCACACACACACACACACACACACACACAATTCTTTACAGACACAACTCACGCACACACATTCTTTGACGTATGGGTTGAGTATAATTCTTAGAGATGTTGTTTATCCTTCATGCTTGACGTGATTTCAGAGTAGAGGTGGTACCAGACTGTCCTTCTCTTGCGCTTTACATGTTCCAAAAAACACGGCTTGAAAGCTATGCAAGCGGATGCAGCACACACTCAATTATACAAAGCATTTGATGGAGTCGAGTGGTCATGCGTATGCTAGGCCTCTATGTAAAGACTCAGGCTATTTTACCCTTGTCCAGTTATAACCACCGTCTCCTTCCAATGATATACAAAGTAAGCCTTAAAGGGAAGGATAAAGCAAATCATGAATAGAAAATCACCAAAAGAAAATCTACTGTGGTGGAGGTGATGGGATTGTAGTATATTCTTCCTGGTAAAATGTCAGAAATATGGAATGCATTTGTGAGCTTAATATCAACAAGTCTGTATGGCAGTAGAAAGTGGTATTGCCAACAAAATAAAACTTTTGTCAGAAGATCCTATGCTTATCCAGTTACCGTCTCGATTATTGAATGGCCTTGAGCCTTCTGTAGCCCATTAGGGCGCTCATTTGGCCATTTGGAAGTGAGGGAGCCTCATCTTCCCCATGACAGTAAATAAAACATCCATGAAGTAGCAGTAAATAATGTAAACACACAGAGGGAAGATGGAACCTGTACAGAAAGAGGAAATGGAGCGTTAAAAGGTGGCACAGTTGTCAGGACTACCCTTGGGCCTAAAAGCCCATCCCCACTTGCCCCACCTTGTACACATACTCTAATCTTCAGATTGGTGGAAGTGCTCTGCAGCTTGTTTTAAATTAGCTAGGTAATACAGCTTGGCCAGTGAGGGAATAACTATTCTTTCAATGTTTGGAGAATTTAAAAGGCCTCCTTGCATTTGTAACTGCTTGTACTCAAACGCATGCTCAAACACTCAAATCAAACAGTGTGCTGTATGTGTATTTTAGAAATGAACCTTTTCAGTCCACAAAATAAACTTTCAGCATGGATATCTGAATATTAGCAAACATTTAATAACATATTTTGAGTTAATAATGTAATGTTAATAGGTTAGTGTAGCATATATAATAGCAATAGCATAAGGTGTTACTATAAATTAAAATAAATATTTATATGTATGTATTCACATCATTGTTAGTTATTACATTTTGTAATTTATTCTTGAAAAAACTACAAACTGGTTAAATACATTGACCAAATAAGAGCACATCACATGTATACATGAACGATCCTAATCATGGGTGAAATCTTCATTAACAGAGAAGACACTGATTCCCCAGCCTGGAACGCATCTTAAATGGAAATTTTAAATTGGTAAAACTCTCTTGTACAGCCTAATTATACACACACACACAGACACACACAAACAAAAACATTTCTGTAGTAATGAATGAATGAATTACAGTCAAAGACTGTCATTTTTAATAAAGGTCATACTTGATGTAGCAGTGTAAAAATGCCTTGGCAGATCAATTTGTTTATAATAGGTGTAATCCGTGTTCAGTGGCTATTAAAAAATGCAATAAATATTTTACAGCAATCTTTGGTCCATGTGAAAAGTGAGGCAGTTACCCACGTATTGTCTTTAATTTTTTTAATGTTTGTTTACATTGCCTCATCCCCCTTTAAGAGTAAAAGAAAATATATTTAGTTTTTGACCTAGTTTTTTATGCAGTACATTAGGTAAAACAATCACATGGCCTTTAATGAAGATGCTTATACTGTAGATCCAAACTGCGTAACCTCTATGTGCTGAGACATTGCCCTATCCTGAGATTTGCTGAGTGTAGGTGATAATAATTCTTAGAACAGGTGCTGCACCATAAGCCCCAAGGCCTGGGGAAGTAAATGATTAGTGGCACTCCCCCAAGATGCATTGCTTCTCTGTATTAAAACCAAACTCTGCCTTTTATTCCCTCCAGGGTTTATTAAGTGGGCCAGTTGCCATAGCGACGCTTTGGCAGGATATTGCCAGGATAAGCTGTAATGGGTCTCCTGACGCAGTTCACTCTGCTCCTGTGGAAGAACTTCACTCTCCGGAAGAGACAAAAGGTACACTTGTGCTCACCAACCCCCTTTGCAAATCAACGTATATCTGCTCAAATTGGTCAGCAATGGAGGGAAAATGAGGATATGGTCCCAGGGTTGTGTTATCAAGGGCAAGTAAGTTATTCATGGGAGAGAAAGGTAATAGGGGGGATTTACTACGAAAATTGTCTCCTATAGAAGTAAGCTGCCTTTAACTCTCCCACTAGAGAGCAAGAACAATCTTACCTTAATGCCGACCAATTCCAAGTGTCACCTTCAATTTTTGGATATCTATCTCTTGTGCACATTTTGTCACATTGCCTGTATTTTAGTTCTAACAAACCCAGTCTTTGGCCTAATAGAACGGGATAGGGAGTGACGAATGGTAAATGCTTTCTTTGAAGGGCAAGTACTCTTTCTGGCTCTAATTACAAACTTAATATCACAGCGTGTCCTCAGCAGTGTTATCCAAAAAGTTTAGTATCTTTGCAATTACCAAAATGTTACCAGACAATTAAAGGATATTCATTTTTACTCTTCAACTGATTTCCCTCCTTATGTACTAACAATTCAACTATACATTAAACTATCTCTCCCGCATTCATATTCAGCTGACATTTGAACTGCTTTCATTGTTAACAGCTAAACTGACATTTGAACTCTTATCATCTTTCATCTTTAACTGATTTCACTGCTTGAGTTTCAAATGTTAATTGACCTAACTATAAGTGTTTTAATACACACGGACAATTTAACTATTTATAGGGAATAGACATGAACTGCTTACACTGCAAAACACACTTCAAACCCTTTCAGTGCTTAAGCTTTATCTTTAAGTTTATCTAACACTTCAACTGCTTGAGTTGCTCCCGCTGAAACTGCAACTCCCATGAAACATTTCTGCTGTAAACAATTATAATTTCAAGACATTTGAACCTTTTTGCATTTGTGATTTGCAGCGTAAGCAAGCACATTTCATTTTTCTTCCGATCATTTTACCTTTTCTAGCCTTCTAACCTTTTCAGTTAATATTGGCATTGCATTCATACAAATGCAAACCTCATTAAGTTAGAAAACTTTTCAAAAAAATGGTTTATTATGCTGTTGACGATTGAGTAAGGTGTATATTATTGCCTCTGATGTCACCCACACTGGCCAGGAGGTCACATGCTACAGGAAGATAACAGTTACACCATGTGTATAACTGCATACCAAGGGGTCAGGACAAGTTGTCATGGCATCTAGTTAGCCTTGTGAGTCATTTTTGAGGCAGATGTAGCTGTTACAAAGAGTTGCAGTGTGTTCTTTGATTTATACCCTTGCAGTGAGATTGGAGTCACATCCACCCACCAGTTTTGTGAGGGGTTCAAGCACAGCAGTGTGTCTGTTGCCAAAGTAGAACAAAAGACATCTTTCCAAAAGAAAGAAAATAAATCAGCTTTCATTAAAGTTCTAACTTACTTGGAATAACTCAAGGCAAAAGTAATTTGCAAATTTACAACTTTGTATCTGGGAAACATTTTACTTGTTCATTTTATCAACCAGCATAAAGAACAGGGATGGGACATATGTGTCTACTTTTTCCCTGTATTAGGTAAGGGGACAGTGGTGGTTTTGTGCATGGAATGTAGGATATGTGGCCAATGTCAACATAAAATATTGTTATTAGACAAAACCAGTGGGAGTTAGCAAGGACAATGGTGCTTCTGGAGGGCTTGTGGAGGTTAATGACCAATTATATGAATGCCTCACCAAGCATTTTAAGATTTTATAACAGGCATGAAACTGATTTTATGGTCCAGTATTTCACATAATTTCATAGGAGGAGATTATCTATTCACAAAGACGCTGGTGTCCGAAGGCAAATGCCTGGGGAGCCAGACATTGAGAAAGTCCCCATGATCTCTGTGTTCCCTCTCCATGCCTTTTCTTTGGAATACATTATGATAATTCACCCTCTCCAGACCTACATCCTCTCTGACACATGGACCGGAGGGAATTTAAGGACAGAATTAGAAATTCTATCAGTTTTTTTTTTATGTATGCAATGTGATTTTCTGCTCTTTTCTTATCTGTAATTCATTGTCAAAATTATAGAACTGAAGATTCACTATATGCCTACATTTTGAACTGAACTAAATAGAATGTCTTCAACCCCCACACCTCACCCCTATTCTTCTGCAGAAACCTTACTATGATAGTAGTCTGCCTTTTGAAAAGAGTGCAGACAAAGCAAAAGCAAGATAAAAATTAATCATCAACAAATACAAAAAAAAAAAAATGTAAACAGTAAAAGCAATACAGAGACATCACATAAAAGCAAGTCTATAAAATGGGTTTTAAGAAGTGATTTAAAGGAAGTTACTGATTCTGTGAGCCCTATCTCCTTGGGCAGGTTGTTCCAAAGCCGAGGGGCCCTGATAGCAAAAGCATGACCAAAAGAATGACCAGAAGGCCCCAGCAGGGATCTATGGCTGGCTCATATTTTGTCAACATTTCTGCTATATAGCTTGAGGCCTGAACCAGAATTGCTTTCGAAATGATTAGTAAAATCTTAAAATCAATTCTAAATCGAACGGGGAGCCAATGGAGAGAAGCCAGGATTGAGGTGATGCTGTCTGGTAAAACTAGTAAAAAGGAGGGAGTTACAGAAGTCAAGTCTAAAGAAAATAAGTGCATGAATTATTTTTTTTTCAGGTCAGAGTGTGAAAGAATTATAAAGTTCCCATGGTGCTGCAACATAAGAAGCAATATGTATTATTATATTTTCCTCACCTCTGCCTGCCCTCCAGTTTAATTATGAAGACAACAACCTCAGTATAGATGTCTTCTTTTATTATTTGTGCTAATGTGCGTCATCAGATATGGTGTCAGAACATGTTACTTAAGCAAGAGCAGAGGATTGGCTGACTGGAGCTTTCCAGCTGATTGCTCTAAGCAGGTCACTACACCAGAGATGTTGGGAAGGATGAGTGTGCAGGCAGAGCGGGTCAGCTGAGGGTAGTGGAGAGGGCACAGCGGGTGAATGCAGGGCTGGGGAGGATGGGGTTGTTGAGCGATGGGGTGCCAAGGGACCCCTAAAAGCCTGGATGGCAGAGGGTGTGGGGTTGAAGAGTCAAGGAAAGATGAGCAGCGGCGTTGTAATATCTAATTGGAAGTCATCCGCTGGTGGATATTACTTCCTTCCCGAAAACACTTCACTGCAGCGATGAATTGCTTTTGAATTTAAGAATTCAAGACAAGCCTTTTTCTCTAACATCATCAACAAGAATATCAACAATTATTGCGTCTTTTTCACTGCCGTTGATAAGCTAACTAATCCCCCAGAACAACTAACCCACAATTTCATATCTCTTAATAGGTGTAATAAGTTTGAATCTTTTTTTTAGCACAACAATCAAAGATATCAAAGATAGAGTGGCCATAAATTCATCCATGTCAAAAAATGGAACCAGACCATTGCTGCAACTGCACAGAAACATTTGGCCAGATTGATGTAGTGAACCATCTTTATTCATCCACCTGGTGTTTTGACAACTTGTCAACCACCTTTTTCAAAAATGTTTTCAGTTGCTTGGAAATGGATGTGCTGAAAATTGTGAATGGCACAGTCCTATCAGGCATCTTTCCAGTCACTTAAACAGCAGACCATTCTAAAGAAACCTGGATCCTTCAGTTCTTAATAATTACTGACCAATCTCAAATTTTCCTTTTTGTTGGAAAACAATATTGAGAAAGCTGTTTTTATTCAACTCAATAACTTTTTAAATGTAAATGGCCTTTTGGACAATTTTCAATCTGGCTTCAGGCAACATCACTGCACCGAAACCGCACTGATAAAGGTGTTAAATGATATTCCTCTGAATCCTTACTCAGGTAAAACATCAGTTTTAGTTCTGCTAGATATGAGTGAAGCCTTTGATACTGTGGACCATGAAATACTTCTTGACAGACTGGAAAAGTGGTTGGGCTTATTTTGCACAGGCCTCTGTTGGTTCAGATCATATCTCGAAGGCAGAGGCTATGTTGTTTCCACTGGTGATCATAAGTCGGAGCAGATCACCATGACGTTGGAGTCCCTCAGGGTTCGCTTCTTGGCCAACTACTATTCAACCTGTACATGCTCCCTCAAATCATACATGACGATAAGGTTGCTTATCACAGCTATGCAGACAACACTCCGGTTTATTTAACTCTTTCACCAAGTGACTCACTTGAACCAGCAAACTTCTGAAAAGAATTGACTTACCTTCAATTAAATAAAGACAAAACACAAGTGATTCTATTTGGCAACAAGGAAGGGAAAAATGTTAGTCGTTGCTCAGTTTGATTCCAGGGCTATAAAGAGTAAAAAAAAGTAAACCCATTTACAAATCTTGGTGTTTTAGTAGACTCAGATCTGAACTTCAGCAACCACATCAAGGCAATACCTAAATCTGCGTTTTATAATACAAATAACAAGGTTTAGAGGTCTCATGTCCAGACAAGACTTAGAGAAACTATTGCATGCCTTAATTTCCAGCAGAGTGGACAATTGTAACGGCCTCTTGTCTGGTGTTCCCAAAAAAACAACTTTAGCTCATTCCGAATGATGCTGCCAGAGTTTTATGAGAACCAAAAGAAGTGAGCACATTACTCTTGTTCTTAAATCTTTACACTGGCTTCCTGTCACTTAGAAAGATTCCGCTAGTTTATAAATTGCTCAATAATTTTACATCTCTGATCTCCATGAAGAATATAAACCCAATAAGGCCTTTAGGAGTGAGAACCAAACAGGATGAAGCTGCTTTTAGCTATTATGCTCCACTTCCTCAAGATCTCAAATCTGCTCTGACTAGCCACTTTCAAAACAAAATTAAAAACTGCTTTTCTCCTGTGCATTTGCATGAGTGGTTTGCACTCTAACTGTATATTATGTCTTTACAATTTTGTTCAAATTTCATTTTATTTTATTTCACAATTCAATTATCTTTCTAATGTTTTTCTTTGCCTTTTATTTTACAATGTTATTATGTCTTTCTAATGTTTTTCTTTGCTTGTGTTAAGCACTTTTAATTGTCTCTGTGTTTGAATTGTGATATATAAATAAAGCTGCCTTGCCTTTATGAAGTGAAATCTACTGTTGTATGTTACTTAGCCTTCAGCTTTCTGAGGTGCATGTAACCTTGACTTATGTGTAAAGCAACTGCACTGCTTTGGCGCTTCCACAGTGACAACAGTGGTAAAAATAAGCATGTTGGTGTGTTTAATAAATGTGGAAGCTTGAACCTGTAATAACCCAAGGTGTTTCAAATATATATGTAAAACCTCCAACTCTACGGTCTTCTTGGTACTTTGTCTCTAGAATATCCCTCGAACAAGATTGAGAGGGGACAGAGGAGGAAAAACAACTTAGTGAACAAGGAAAGCCTTGAGGTCATCTATTTGTGCTTTGTTTGTTTTTCTCTTCACCCATTCCCTGAGGTTGAAATAAAAGCACACACATGCGGGGGTGGGGGGCTCACACTACCTGCTGGCAGGTATTGAAGTGGTTGTATTAGAGCAAGGAAGTGGTTGGTGCTCTTCATCCAAAAGAGGATTAAATGTGGCAAGGAGATGATAAGAAGTGTGTGATAGTTTTGGCTTGGAGAGTCACAAGCAGAGGTTGCTTTCTCAATCCTGTAAGTGCTTCGAGTGAAAGCAAGGCTAATAGCAAAACATATGGACTATGACATGTGCGGCTACATTTTAAACACACTCACATGGATATACACAGCCTCGTGAGGTCATTTTAGTCGATCATTAATGGTATCTCAACTGCAGAAACACTACTGTTTCTTTTTGCCTTTTAATGTGTAGTCCAAGATTTACTTTGACTTTATGGGTAATTTTTTAACTTATGATAAAACAACGCAAATGATTTCAGACGTAATATGTTCCAAAGCTGTATTTCATAAACAAATTATGAAAATAAGACCACTTTATCCTTTGTGCAGGTGCGACTGGTCATTGAAGTGATATGGCCTTTGTTTCTCTTCTTCATACTGGTGTGGGTGCGGTCCACCAATCAGCCACTTTTCAAAGGCCAATGTAAGTAAACTCTATTTTGCAAGTAATTTAAACCTGCAGAACCACTATTCAGGTTTTAACGTGTTTCCATCTAGCAAGAACATAAATAATACTAAACAACAATGTGTTAGCCATGCAGCTTTGTGGATGTATGCTCTATTCCTTTAGGCCACTACCCAAATAAAGCTATGCCATCGGCTGGCGTGCTGCCCTGGCTTCAAGGTATGATGTGTAACATCAACAATCCCTGTTTGAACTATCCAACGCCGGGGGAGACACCAGGCCAAGTCAACAACTTCAACAACTCCATGTATGTACTGGAATGTTTCCTTTTCTGTCTTCTAAGACATTATACAGTTGGTTGAAACAAAATATTTGGTTCTGATTTCAGATTAGATCTAAGATATAACATTTACAGAAAATCTATGATCTTTTCTGTCTTCCTGGTTAACCAGAATTGCTGGGATGTTGATAGAGTTGCAAACCCTCCTGGTGAACAGATCTATTCTCAGCAAGGCGCAGTTGCTCTCGGATGACCTCAACCAGTGGGCTTCTGTCCTGTCACAGTCCAACCCTGGTAATGGTAAGAGAATGTGAATACCAAAATCTTGATGCGCTGACCTTAAAACAACAGCGCTATTCATAAAAGCCCCTTGTTTTAAGGTTATTGTTAAATATTCTCACAGAAATGGGTGGTAAGCAACAGGGTCAATGTGTAGATTTCTTTCTAGATATGAAAGTTTTTAAGCTACTGAGTAATGGTTCAAAAATAATTGGTATAGAAAATACTCAGCCTCAGCAACAATCACTGTGCTATGTCTTTGTTAAGGACTCTCCATCAAGGAAAGTATCCCCTTCATGTGGATGACAAGTTGGAGGATTTGTTATTCCCCCTTATCCCTCAAAAACAATGGTGCGATTATTTATGATGCAATTTGCCATGCAGACTGACAGATCATTTGTCTTGATAAGTTGCTGCTTTGCATTAGGCTCATTTAGCCTGATGATATTCAGATTTTCATACGGCACCTAATTTGCAAAAATACATGGGGGGGAGGGGGGGCTGCTGTTCAACAAACTGCTTGTGGACCATTTGCATTTTGGGGTCACTGGCTTGTAATATACAAGATTAAATCCATCAATGATCCAAGCCTGGGCATAATTAATGGGATTCGCTGTCTGTGGCGAGAGCACAAAAGGTCAATAACGAGAATGGGGAATGGAGTACTATCAAAAGACTAGGATGGCAAAGGTGATTGTGTTGTCCTTTTTTGTTTTTACCAAGGGTTGATTAAAAGACTCAGGTGGTCACTTCAATCAGAAAGGCGACAGTGTTCAGGAAGAGCCTGGAGCGATGTTTTACCACCTCATAATCTAACCCTGTCCATCCCTCCTGATGCTCCTCCATTCATGAGGGGCATAATAATATGTGTTTTGTCGAAATAAGGAGGTTTTGTATAGAGTGTAAGCAGTGCATCAAGCATCATAATTAATCCAAGACAATAGTGAATGATTATTTTTACGAAACATTTATCTCAATTGAACCTTGGATGACCCCGTATAAGTCACTTCCTCCCCTCATTCTGATAATTGACTGACTTGTATGTCTTACACTTGCAAAAAGGCTAATGTAATTAAATTACGTAAGACCCTTCGTCATCTCAGCAGCACACGTTGGAGTCCCAGAAACAAGAAAACACTTCTCGAATAGATACGATATGTGCATTGGTGTGTGGGGTCCCTGCTATGCTAAGGCATTGGGAGGGGGAGACAATGAACTGTTCGTTGGTTTTGAAGCTGGCTCCTTTAAATCCGGACTATCTGTGGGCAGCTACACAGGTGAAAATCTCTGCTTAGCAATATGGTACATGTACATTAGCAACATATTTTCTCATCTGACACTCATGCGACTCAAGTGTTCAACCCCTTGCACTTGCACCAGTGAATGATTTAATTGCAACGATGATCTAGAAGGCATTATTAAGACTCAAATTCATCAAACTGTAATATCCTTCAAGCAAACTCTATAACAAAACCTAATCAGAGAACTATTAATAATTCTGCATTCTTGATTTTTCATGTTTTTCAATAACATTCACACGGTTTGCTGAGATCAACCTTCCATTGCAGTGGAAGGGCTGCTGTCCCATTAGTTACAGGCCAACCACTCCTCCATGGGCAAATGACACATGTCTCACACATGTTTCTGCATTCACTCATATTTGTGAACAGTAGTGTGAAAATCAAATGCGGGAGGATAGACAACGAATGCGGGCAGAGACAGAAAGGCTGCAGTTTTGGCTGCAAAATATCTACAGTGCAGATGGCGAGCGAGTTAGGAGGATTAATAGTTAAAACATAGATAAAACCATGAAAACAAGCAAATACATTCACCTTTAAGTTTCCCATATGTGGCTACTTGTGAGCATAGCTGCTGTACACTGTATTTCCTATTGTGTGTCCCTGTTTTTGCTGTGTAAATGCTTGTTTTGCAAAAGTAATGAGTCCATCTTTATGTTCAAGCTCAACCATTGATCCTGAGGAGTATTCTGAGAGACAATGAAACCTTCTCCACTCATCTGAAAGAGAATTTGTTGGTGCCACCAACAGTGGTCCAAAGCATCTTGGACGCTAAGATTCAACTCAATCCAGTGAGTATCATACAATTTTTACTACTACTCTGCCTGCCTGTTGAAACCAGTCTTCAGTAAGAACCTCTGCGGCTTTGAGACATGATTTTCCACCTCCTTCTGTAAATAAAGGAATTTAACTGTTACCAAAATGTTCAAAAGACCAAATGTGCAGAGTGTCATGCTTGAACATTTAAGAATAAAATGTCCTGGCCAAGAACTGCCTCTGGGACTCTTAGTCTTGACAGTCATAATCAAAGAAAATTCTAGTATTTGCTTGACATAAAATGTTGTTTGAAGCTGCTTACAGTTGGTAATTTGGAATGAAATGAACTTGCAACAGCAAAGTGTCTTGTCTCTAAATGCTCCCCAATTGATACCGCACCAAGTAATATCAGATGAGCTGCCACAAGGTAATTATGTTTCCCTGACATCGACAAGGATGCTTAAATACAATGTGCACTGATTAAAAGAATCCCCGCTGTGTTTGAGGCATTCTGATGGTTGCAGTGGGCTCTGGTACAAACTGTGCCTAGTGCAGTTGATGATTCATTCTCTGTCTTCTTCCCGTGTGTCCTGTATTGCTTGGTATTACTGTATACTGTCTGGTATGATACAGATGATGTGTGTGGGTTTTAATGTTTGTGTCTGCCACATTTTTACTCTTTTAAGTGTCACTGTGTTTGTGCAAATGTACAGTACTGTATGTCCGTCTTTATTAGAAAAATAAGGCTTAATTCAAATGAAAACACTACTTTATATCGGATATTGAGATGTGATTTGGCACTCCATCTGCCTGCACAACAACCCAAGAGACACAACACATGAATAAATGAAATATGGTCAGATGCAAAGTTCGCTTGTTTTGCCAACCTACCAAAGCCGGCATTTACTTTTCAGATGATTGGCACCCCGAGGCCAGGCAACCTGAGGAGCATCCTGTGCGAGGGGACAGGTCTGGATGAGTATGTCCAATTTAGCAGCCAAGCTGAAAAGGAGGATTTTCAAAATGTCAGCTGCTCCCGCTCTCCGCAGCAGCTGATTAACACCCAGCAAGTACTTCTGCAAAACCTGGATGCGAGGAAAGTGCTTTTTGAGGTGAGCTTTTCTTGCTTTTGCCCACACAACAAACATATCTCACAACTTGTCCAACTGGAGTTTGTGTTGTGGAGTGAATGCATTTGGGAACCACATTTACAGTAATTGGCCTGATGAGGACACTGCAGTAGTATTACTGACCATAATTTCCACATTTGAAAAGCCCTAATTCCTGCTCGGCAAGGTCACCCACATCTAGCATCCGTACAAATGATACTGCTTGGGCTTATGAAGCCAACATATTGCAAACATGCAAATTTGTATCTAAGGTGATGTCTCAGCCACCACTGGCAAAATTGAAGAATAACTTTGAACCACCCCTCAGGCATTTTAAAGTCAAAATGAAGACACGGCAGCTTATTTTTCACTTTTCAAAAGAGACTAAATATGCTTTTGGTCAATTTTATGGTCTGACTGTTAAAACTCACAGCAGTACCTCAGTACTCTACCCAGTGATCTGAATCGTGACATGGTAATGTGTAGAGTCACAGTTGGGACTAAGCAACGGCTAACAATGTTGGCCCCCTAGTGGTGATCTACCCGTGTGGCTGTTGGAAGTGAAGCAATAGTACGAAATATTTTTAGTGCCTGCCCATACAGTGTATTACCAATTTAATTATATGGTCAGTTGGATCCAAAAATGCACGCAGTTGTGAGAAGTATAAGGGACTCTTTGTGCTTTGTTTGACCAGTGTAGGTACAAAACAACAACAACAAAATAACAAAGCATAAAACCACTTTGTTTTTTGGAACAAATTATTTTTAAGTTCTGTTTTGGCCTGAGAAACAGTCAAACATTTGAAGCTATGACCAAAAACATTCACCACAAGTCTTAAATTATTGGGTGTGAAATTGTAGAACATTACAGCTAAGCAACTGTAAAATGCCAAAGTAGTGTTGGTGCTTTTTTGCATGTCAACATTTTCTGTTGTGCCCTTTCTTTCTGGAGTTTTCTATGTGGGAGTACTGATAGATACTCAACCTAAATTGAGAGCTAAATAACAAAAAGTGAACATTGCTGCGCAAGTCCATTTGCAGCATGGGTATTCTGTCAATTACATACTATAAAATAAAACAATCTCCACAGCTTAATACAATTAAAAAGTACTGCAGGCACATGGTCTGTTCTAACTGTAATTCTCGCATAGATTGCAGTAAATCGAATTAATGATTTTCTGTGCCAGGCAATTGAGTAACCAATTTAAAAGTTAAATGTTATGCTTGTCTGGCTCTGTGACTTAGTGAGGTGAAGAAATGTCTTAGCTAATGCATCCACTTAGCCACGAAACCTCAACCCTTATGTTGTGTTATTACTGCACCAATATCTTTATGTACTTTTATTTTTTCCATTTTGAGAGAGAAATCATTTCCTGTCCCAAAGGGTCCAAGCTTAATAATTCTCATTGTCATGTGCACCTCTGTGTTTTCAAGTGATTTTACTAGAATGCATGCAATCAGATGGGAATTATTTATTAGAACCAATGTTTTCTTGAATTCTTTTAAATCTCTGAGTTCCCTTTGGGATGATGAAAGGCTGCACTTTTCTTTGAGTTTATCTTTGAAAGAAAATATATGGGACAGCAAATCCAATAAATAAGTGATAAGACAGGAAGTTCGTAGGAGAGAGCATTTGAACAATTTAAGCCCACAGGCATTTTCAGACACAGGAAGAAAAAAAAAAGAAAGCCCAGACAAGATATGGTGGAAAAGCTCCTCAGTGCCGCAAGCAAATGGATGGAAAAGAACATCAAGTCTTCACACTTAAAGCTTGACTTTGCTGAATGATTGTGATAACAACAACAACAAAAACAACAACATAAAGAAAAGGACAAGGGACGACATCAGGGTTTATCACTGAGGGTAGTGAGTGGCAGACATTAGTTTCACAACTTTTTTGGGTGGTTTCTGGCAATCATTTCAGAACAAAATAGACACAGAAGACAAACAAAATACATTTGAATATATGTGGCACTCAACAGAGGTCATTCAATTGTTTGACAGCATTGTCTCCTTTGCAGTTCATTAGCTCAACAAAAGGTAACTTTTTGTGCCATTCAAAATATGTACGGCCATTTGTGCAGAATTATATTCCAGTGCTGTGCAGACTGAGTTCAACAAATGAGTTTGAGAAAACCATGGATGGCTCACTTCATCCACCTCCTAATGTGACATCGCTAAAATCTCTCCTTCCATTGATTCCTCACAGGTGAATTTCAGCTGTATTGCTGAAAATTGTCTGAGACTTTCTTACCGAGACTCCTCTTTATGTGTTCTCTGCACAGGCTGAGAGTGAAGGTGATCCTAAATGAATGTACTCAAGAGACGATCAATAGCCAAGCTGTTGTCTGAACTATGCTTGAATGGGCTTCAATTTGTTAATAGAGTTTTATTTGAAAATACTACTGCAATGTCATCCTTCCTTATTCCTCTCTCAGCCTTCTGATCTTTCCACTCATAGCTTTTCTGGACCTATGTCTCACATACATTTCTAAGCTTTGGGGTTTTGTTTGCTGATTGACAATACAGGCACTAATATAGGCTACACTTGTCACTTGATGCATGAAAATGACGGTTGTTAAAAGGGCTTGCCATTTAGTTCTTCTAATTGGACTCATGCCGTGTACCTTTTAGAATGTCACTGTACCACTCAGTAACACTTATCATTTTAATGCAACTTTTATTAACCCGTGCCAGGAACGATGATCTTAGGATACAATTTGCAGGTCAAGATGCACAAATTAGTGTGTTTATTGCCATCATAATGCATCTTGAATGGAACTGGTGTTTTAGCTAAGGTGTGGTTGTCACAAGGGATCTCATAAAAATTTAAATTAATTAATTAATAAAAGAACGTAAATAACTGCAGAAATTACATCTGTAATTGCAGCTACTGGCGTTACAATACAATAACATACTTTTATATATAACATGATGTATAATTTCACTTTTTTTAGGACATAATTTTTTTAACTGAACTTTAAAAAAAGTATACATTTTGTAAATAGCCCAAGAATAACAAGAATAGCTCATACTTTGGATTATTTCCTTGTTAAGTGTTGTCCATACTTGTTCTCTAAACCAACTGTTTGTATCCTCCTTTAGCGTCCTTCATCTTTGGCTTTGAATCCAGCAGACACAGTGACACTGATGGGGAAAACCGCTCAAGATGTATTACCAGTGATTGAGGAGGTGAGTGTTGCAAACAGTATCATGTGAATCCATATTTATACTCCATGATGATATGGCTATTTCAGAATTTCTGACTTTTACTTTCTTGCATCCAGATGGCCAGGTTGCAGAAGTCCACAATCTTTAAGGCTGCTAGTTCATTGGATTTCAAAAGGAACATGATTGGCAGCATCAACATGTTAATGTGCGAAAGGCAGCCTGACTTAAATTCCACCAATACGTCCATCAGTTTACGCTTACCTACACAGACGGCTACCAACAAGTCAGCCTCCAATATGGGTAACAGTTCCGGTAAGTGCTGCAGCAATCTCCTTTTATAAAGCAAAGTTGTCACACTGTGTTTGTGTCTTAATCATATGTACACTTTAGCTTTACAGTACTGTATATATTCATGGTAGCCCGGATATTGACAGAAGTGATCATTTATCTGTAGAAACCAGAAATGCACAGATTCACAGGATAATGTGATATCAGTCCAGCAACGCTCGATAGGCATTTGTTTTTATTTAAGAGTGCTGTTAATGGACAGAGACCAAAAATAATGCTATTATATCAAGTACACTGTACATACATGATTGTTAAATGTGCTCCTGAGTAGACAGATTCAATATAACCCTAGAATTTCCTGTTATCAAAATAGTGTTTGCATGCAGGTGACGAATAAACCCAATGATCCCTCTTTCATGAATTAGTTTTGCGTCGTACACCGTCGACACAGTCAGGCACCTGTGGCACAGTTGGCACCTGTGCCAGAGCTGGAAACTAGGTTTGATTAGGAATGCATTACCGGCGGCTGTGTCAGGGGCTGGCATCAATCGTAGCCAATCAAATCAGCTCTTCTCATTCCATTTAAACTCTGTACACTCCCCACCCTGACATAATGATGTTTTCTTAATGGAGAGGAAAGTCTAGAGCAACCTATCCCCAAGTAGAAACTGATGTTATTTGGGTGGTGCAGAGTCACAAGACACAAATATATAACATCCTAAATATGAACATATGGCAATCCAAACTTCCCACAGAGGACAGATGGTGTCACTAAAAGACTTTTCATGTGTTCTAAACTGGTATTTTGTACTATTCATTGCGGAAATACAGCCATAGCGACCACATTTGTACTCAAATCCCCCAGTGCTGCTGATTTAACTTATTCTGGCTCAGTTTGTGAAGATTGTTAGGAAGGACCAGTCCTAATGGAGTTTAGCGATGACTTTCAAATATCCAAGAGCTGTCCACATTTCTGGGTCCAGTGTATCCACAGGATGTCATTGTCTTCCTGATGATATACAGTGCATAGACATGGTAACACAGTACAGAGTATCCTCCACAACCAGAGTTGTGTGCTTTGCAGCAGTCTGATGCTACTTATGAAAGATGTATTCCAGGTAGCTACATTGAAAGAAACATTGGTATATTCAGACCGCTTTGAAAATGTGGGCTGCTCCACTCGCCTTCAATATGGTTATAGGTGAATGAGTTTTCTCGTAGCTGCGAGGATTTAATTAATCAAAGAAGAAGGATATTTCCTACAAGCATTTGTGGATGACAGATAGTTGAGCACTGATGTGAATCACCCTTTGATCTAAGCCAGCACACACTCGGCTTTGCTGGCATTAACTGTATCAAAGTGTGTTTCTGATGCGTACATTTGTCTGACTAGGTGAGGACTTTATATCAATGTATAATAGGCACACTGTCCATGCATAAAATATGTTTCTGATATATGTGACTCACTTCTGTAACAGACAAAAAGTTACTTGTTGACCTTACTGCTTGTTGTGTAAGCACCTGACTTGGTCCAGACTGCATTGTTATTGTAGTGTTGTGTTTAAGTGTCTTCTGGGAAACCTTCCTGAGCTGTCCTCTACATCACATGTGTGTACAATGTGTGTATGTACTTTGACAGTAACTGTTGAAAGAGATGCAGATGTAGATCACTTAGTTAGTTACTTCCTAGAACTTGTTAAAGCACTTTGAACCTTGTCCTCCACTGAGTGGACCGGCTGCAGTCTGAAATTCTCTATATTTGTAGAACAAAGATATAGAAAACAACTCCTGACCATGTGTCTGATGTTGATGTATGGCTAGACCCTCTAAGACTAACACACATTTTCATCATTTGCAGCTGTTTAAGTGCACCTGATTCTATTTTTAGTCATTTAAGGGATGGTAACCTCTCCTACATGGGAATGAGTATTTCTGTTGTTTTCACTGCATAAATAATTCCCAAATAAAGTTTTCTGCTCTAATTCTGCCAATGTAATATGTTGTTAAAATAAAGGTTAATTTGTTAACACATTACATTATATATACAAATTAAAATCAAACTTGCCTCGTTTCCTGGACTGAAAGGAGTACAAAACAAATGAAGCACTAAAAGAACAAACATACAAAGATATTGCCATATATACAGAATACTATATACATTTTCTCTACATTTAAATACATAGAAAGCTTGCATAATCCATGATGAATCTGTATTACTTAGATGTACATAATATGTATTTGCAAAATATATAGTCAAGCAGAAATAACTGAGATAAGAAATAATCACAATTCTCCCCAAAAAAGATTATATCCACATAATCCACCGTCTGTATTAAAATAAACAAAAAATAGTAAATACAATTTGCACAACAGTTGTAGATACTGGTGGGGACAAATTTAGAAATCACTGAACATATTTGTTAAAATCTTCAGTGTAACTTCTTGCAGCCTCGCGCTCATTAGAGACCATGCATTCCTGTTTCATTAAAGGCCTGTTCTTTAGAGACAACTGCACAAAATTTGATTTTAATAAGAAGCCTTTATTCCCTTGGAATAAAGTTACGCTGTAAAGTGGAAGTGCATGCCGGTGCCAGCGTAAATGAGCAAAAACATTGTATCATCCACACAAAATAAGCACGAACATCTCTGTTAGCATGCTAATGACTGTTTTGGATTGGTGTGGCATTTCAATCTGTTGGTCTACGTACAGTTAAATGAATCTGGAATATGCAGGTTGTCTGCATAATGGCCAATTACAACTCCTTTGTAAGTGTAAAAGTACACTCAAAGGAATAGTAGAATAGCTATAATAAAGGCCAACCCTGAGGTTTTGTTAATGGCGCAGTCATGTTCCCTTCCCAATTAATCGTTGACAACAAAGGAAAACTTGAGAATAGCTGGTGTGGTAGCAGCTCTTCCATGACAGTAAACAGTAATTTTAAATTGTTACCATTTTTGAAATTGCCCAGTAGATTAGCATGAATGAGAAGTCATTACATGGCTCTGCAATGTCACATAAATCCACATTTATTTGGAGGCTTTTATACATTATTGGACATTATTTGGTACCATATGGAGTACAGTTCCCTTTTTTCCCCTCTGCAAACAGAACTACAGCAATGGATGTAAAACTGTGAGTTTGACTTGACCTCATACCGTTTGCAAATACAGTAGCATTTCGGAGGTTCTGTTGACCTGTCAAAATACCCTTCTCTCTTTCATTTAGCATTGTCCTATTGTCCCTGGTGTGCTTTTCCCTGACGCTGCTCATAACATTTCTTAATTATCACGAGATGAATACTGTCATCCTCTGAGAATTTGCCCATGGGTGTCTCTTCGAATAATTAACAATTGGTACCCTTTATTTCTACATCCTTTTAATATATACTGGAGCGGAGAAGGCAGAATGCATGTCTATATCGTGGCATGAGGTTCGTCTTGCACTGGTGAATGTCAAAGCGGCCTCTCTCTTTCACTTATGAGAGTGACTTCAATGACATTTATTCATGCTTATTTGACTTCCTGTTGGAATGCTGAAAGACACCACTTCATTTGTACTGCTTGTAAGGAATAAGTGCTGCTTTATTGATGCATGGGGAAGTTCACTTTAGACACGTATGTGTTGGTGTGTGTGTGTGTCTGTGTGTCTGAATGTGTCCCTGATTGTACAGTCAATGAAATGCCTGAAATATGAGTAATGTGAACCGAGAGTTTTTTCTGTTTGTGCGTGCACGTGCATGTCTACACATGTGATTGCCCGTGCGAGGCCACGTATGCGAGTGTAGCGCCAGCATTTGCAGTGCATTGGCGGCACTGTCTCACTGTAGTGCTGAATTGAGCCCATCTCCAGGGGGCAACTCAAATTGATTAAATTTGCCAGGTAAGTTGAGGGGCTGACTTCAGGCTCCAAGCAATTATTTGACTGTGGCTAAACCCGGTGTAAAGAACAGATTCTCTTGTTCTTTCATGCTGCCATTTTGTAATAAAGAACAGATCTGTTGTCAAAAAGAACTACACAGGTCACAGCTCTGGAGAAGGTATAACCTCTGTAATCTCCCTTTAGCACACAATATCATAAAACTGTCTTTCCCACGATACAAAGATACCTAATGTTGCTTCATAGTTGACAAGAAATCTTTGTGTTTTGTAAACAGACTGAGCAATATGGTCAAGGTCCATTTGCATTGCTGTCTATTCTCATTTTCACTCCCATAACTTCTTTCAAATTTTGAATAGATTAGTACAACATACCAATATAGATATTATGTGTCCTTGCAGCACCAGGACGTTCTTTTAGATTGGGTGATGAGACAGAGGTTGAAGTGACTCACAGCTACAGTAGTTAGTTTGCCATTATCAGTTTTAGAGTTGCTGTGCGGAATAGAGTTGACTTTATTTCTCTTCATTGGTACATTGGCTGCAACAAGTTATAACATGCAGAAAATAAACATGTAGGAATTGTATACACAGTGTGCTCAACTGCACACACTACAGGTCCCTACCTCTTTAAAGCAGTGGTTCCCAACCTTTTTGGCTTGTGACCCCTTAAGATGAAGCACTTTCTACTTTTGAACCCACTTTATGTGCACCTTGTGAAGTAAAGTTAATATGCAATGTTTTTGATTTACACTGTGTGTGTCCTTGAGGTCTTGCAAAGCCGATTTATTTGAATATTTTACATCTGGAATTGTATAAATTCCTGTTTGCTAGCTAACAGTCTTCTTCTTCACTGCCTTTGTTGGCGCAATGCCACGCCTTTTTGCACATTACCGCCACCAACTGCCCAGCAGTGTGACAATAGCGTGAAAGTGGATTCAGGAATGTGTTTTGTGTTGCCTGCGTGCATGTGCGCCATTGTGCACATTTATGACCACACTTATTCCCCTATCTGGTATAATAAACCTTCACCTTGAACCTGACCTTGACATACACGATAAAAACAAAAACATTAAATAAGTTTAACCAAGGAGTACTTTTTCCTTTTAAGAGTTTAAAAGTAAGTTTCATTAGATTCATTAGATGATTTTTAGAGGCCTGAAGAGGTGACAGTGTTATATAGTGTACTGTACTTAGCTCTTTAATAATTTTGTGACCCCCTCAGTTTTACCTTGGCACCCCATCGCAGGTCCAGACCTGCAGATTGGGAACCAGTGCTTTAGGGGGATCAGCCTACTTTGAAGAATTTGAAGACTCAGTGTCTCTTCTTACCAAGAGACACCTAACAGCAGAGAGCTAGTGAGCTGCATGTCACACACATTTTCTGTCTTTCAAGTGTTAAGATTGCAGGAAGTGGCATATGTGCAGTCTGCAGAGGGAACAGCTGGCCAGACTCAGACTAAAGGGTGGCCATTAGCTGCCTGCACACCGACCTCCCAGGAGCACCTGGGAAAGATGGCCAGCAGGCAGAAAGGCTAACATTTAATTGCACTGAAAATGGCCGCTAAAATCTCCCTGATGGGGGAAATGCTTGCCCTGGTGAGATGAAAAGAAATGGAGGGTTGCGGTTTTGTTGCGGTCTTGACAGGGGCGAAATGAAAAAAGGACTGGGGAAAAAAGCACTGATGTCATGACAGGTGTCTGAACAAAACGGACAGTTAGCAACAGAGGTCATATTGACTGGCAGACAACACACTGAAATGATCAGTTGTCTGAAGAACTACCACACTGCCAAGAATCATATTTTCCATCACAACAAGGCAGGCTCTAACCAAGCTAAAGCTTTCTTTCTACTTCAGACTCCATTCCTTGCAGTGCAGGTCCTCGTGTAACCTATTCAGCACTCCCAACCTGGCAATATTCACGTTGACAGATAAGTTAAATTAGTAATGATTGTGCTGCTGCTGAGCGTATTGACTTTTTCCTCTCTGCTCAATAGAAGCTTTTCTGTATGCACTCTTGAACTCTTGGCTTGTGTTTTCATCTGCTTTTGTGTTTTGTTTTAAAGTAATAATCCCCAACTTTTTGTAAATACATCCACTTTGCAAGTATCTGGTCACTGATGCGCAATGAAGTACCAGTTAATTGACCTGATATGCTCTTGATGAGATTGTCTTCATTTTATAAACTCAGGTGGAACATTATCCCAGGAGAAATCTTGCTAACGTATGGAAGAAGCAGCAATGGTGTGTTTTATCAGGTAGAATTAGATAGAGAGCTCTCTTATCAACAACAAACTAAGAAAACAAACCTTTGTCCAAAGTATAATTGCTTAAACCTTTAATTTTAGGTGCACATTTTGATTTTTTGGGATTCAAATAACCTGGTTAAATATTGATGGCTGTGAGCGAACCTTATCACCAATTCATGCTTGAATATTTGCTTTCAGCTTACAGTTATTAATTAAGAGTGTCTCTGCAAATGAAGTAAACAAAATATTGTTTTTTGAAAGGTTTATATTTTATTTTTTGCATGTGTTGAACCCGTGGCTATCCTAACAATATGCTGCAATGAACTAAATAAACACTTACAACAATTCTACTCTTAAATGGTGTCTAGGAGGTGCTCCTAGTCCTGTTGAAGAAGAATCCTCAATCAAGACTCTACAAGGAGTCATTAGTAGCAATTATAAGTAATAGCTATCTGTTCTGAAGGGCAGTGATTGCATCAGTACTTTTCCTATGGTGTTAAGTCAAGGTGTGCTTTCCAGTCATTCTAGTTAGTTCTTTTGTTAAATTGTACTGGTGCTACATGTGTTACAATGTGATATATCAGCATAAACTCCAGGTTTCATACAGCAGTATACTATGTGATGTCTTTTGATTTGATAGTTAATAGATTTATATTTTTGTACTATGGTCAAATTTTCTCACTCTTGGTTGAGAAAAAGTATTGAGCGGGTTGTCATGGTAGCCAAATGAATTTCAAGCTCATGTGCAATATTAATCATGGTTGCTTCTTGGGCGCTGCAAATTCTCTGATTTTGTGCAGGTCTTTCCCCCCTGTCCCATGAAAGAGCACACATACGAGATTTGGAAATTCACAGTGTTTTTTTCTTGGTCTGGCCTTGACTTTCCCTGTCTTCTCCCCTCTCTCCTCCTTCTTCTATAGATGCTTTTTGCCAGACTCTTGTCAAAACCCTGGAGAGCACACCTGGTCTGCGTTACGTTTGGAGGACCTTCAAGCCGTTACTGCAAGGGAAAGTCCTCTACACACCTGATACACCTGCTGCTCGCCTCATGGTGAAAGAGGTAAGCATAGAGTGAAAAATTAGACATATTTACCCACTTTTCATGCACTTGAACAATAGTTGATTATCGGTGAGATCAGTGTATAATATGAGCAAGTTGAGTGAAAGCTAAACACTTTTTTGGGGGGTTTGTTGATGCTTTTGAATAGTCTGCATGCACACGATCCGGCCAATTACAGGTATCTGTATATGTATGAAGTGTGAAAAAGCCTCCAGCAGGGAAATGAAAAACACTGGATGTCACACAACGTTACCACCCGGGGAAGAAAATAACAATAATGCAATAGTGAGTCAGGAGGCCTGTTTATAGAATGTAATGCATTTTCATGACATGACATTTCTTCAAGATATTAGCATCGTTTTGATAACTGCATGAGCAAAACAAACAACAGGCAGGCAGCAAGAGGTTTTACATCAAGAATACATAATGAGAATGAGGAAAATCTGCCGACTTCACAGCGAGCGACCCGGTGCTGGCGCAGGAGGCCCCTTTCACGCCAGACATAGTCAGATTGTTTACAAGTCAATGCGCAGGGGTAAATAACCCCATTTACATTTGTCACCATAGGGGGTGGCAGCGTTGCAATGTGATGAGTTCCTCTAGGGATTAGCAGAAATGTGCAGATGTGGAGTACTTTCATGTCTGGATTGGCTCAGAGTGAATAGAAGAGGCTCAGTGGGAAAGCTTTCAGTCAGGGGAAGGTGAGTTAACTGTATCGTTAAATGTTGTTTTTATTTTTTTGATTTTCAGGCAAATAGCACATTCAACGCCTTGGCTATGCTTAAAGAGCTTGCTGATATGTGGGATGAACTCGGGCCACGAGTCTGGGATTTCCTTCAACATAGCCCTCAAGTCAATTCAATACGGGTAAGACTCTGCAATAAGAATCACTGTAGCCCACACAGTTATTTATTTTTCATTTCTCAGTATTCAGAGAAATTAAGTATCTAGTTTATCAATAGGTTGTGATAGGTTTCACAGAATACTGAAGTTTTTTAAGAAGTTACACTTATTCAAACTGTAAACATGAAGTCAAATTTCACCTGCAGTGCTTTGGGGTTTTGTATGATGAGACATTCTGGGAAATCTACTCTTTAGGGTTCTTGCCCAGAGTTAGATTGATACCTCATATCTGTACAATAAATATGAAGCTATAGCCAAGAGACCATTAGCTTAGCATAAAAAATGGAAACAGCTAGCCAAGCTCTGGCCAAAGGTAACAATTCACCTAGACACTAGAATCTCTAAAGCTCATTATTGAACTATAGGTTGATAATTTGTTAGGTGTTTCTTATATCTGTACAAATACCAAAGTGTGAAAACAGGAGTTATGTGCTGGACTATTTCTTGGATGGGAGACGTGACCTCCTGGAGTCTCTGCTGGTTGGTTTTGTTTCGTTTTTGTCTTCTTATTTTATTATTACATAGAAGGACTCTGGCACATGATCATTTCCTAGCTGGGCTAGTCATAAGACAACCCCCTTCGCTGTGTCTTCTTGGAGAAAAAAAAACATGCAACAACTTTTGAATGTATAGGGACATAAAATCCTTCAGCTTCCTGGTACTTTTCAGTACAAATCAGTAAATAATTAAAATGATGAGCCTCATATACATATACAGCAGGTGAGATTCTACATGTTGTGTATATCAATTTGTTGCACCTTCTGTTAGATATGGAAACCGAGGGAGGAAAGTAATTATGGATAAGTGCAGGGTAATTTTCATCCTGGCAGAAAGGATTATCTATAGAAGTAGAGGACATGGACTCTGCCACCACTTCTCTCTTCCTCCCTCTCTCCTTCTCCCTCTTTTTGCCTCTTGCCGTATTTCCTTGACACTGACATTACTCCAGTGTCACTCCAAATGAGCTTATAGGCAGCTGGAGGGAAGCAGACATTGGGAGCTCCATATAGCCAGGGTATTCATTACCCTAGCCCTAACCTTTACACAAATGGGCCGGCAATCCTCCTTTGTCTTCATTTTCTCCCAGCCCGACTCCCTCTCTCCACCTCTCGCTACGGAGCTGGTGGCTTCGTAGGTTTGTCATCTTCAGAGGTCCTTCAAGGTCGCAGACATGTTTTACGTTGATGGACCAATTACCATCACCACCACAACTACATTTGATATGGAAGATTGAGGATGTAGAGCTGAAACGAAGGACATACTGTACAGAAATGGCTTACAAACAAACGTGGTAGAAAATATGTTTGACATAAACTACCCATCCCTTGTTTACACGTTGAGGTTGTAATCCCTAAGATTTCAGTCCCACCAACACCCACGATTACCACGGTAACAGCAAAGTGAAGTTTACTATTACATGTGCCAGAATTCTGGAGCAGCTACTTTGTCAGAAATACAACAGAAGAGCAAGTGGGTGCATCTGTTTACAGTGTAGCCCAACATGCTCACTTTGTTTAGCTAAAGAAGTCAGTCAATAATCAGCCTTTCAGGCCGCCATGCCGTGAGCAACTGCGATCTGATTTCATGCTACACATGGTAAAAGTAGTTTTCCACAAAGCAGAGCAGTAAAAAGTGAGAGGCTGGATGTGTCACAGGTCACCATGGCTGCTCCTTCTTGTCCCCTAACTCTGTCATTTTAAAACCCGATTTGTTACTCTAAAAAGGTTTTGTTTTGTAATTTTTCCAGTTCAATGCTGTCGTGAAGCAGCGGCGGTAGGGTGTACTGTTTGCATTAGCAGTAATTTAATGCAACTTTGACACAATGTAAACAGAGTAAACAGGGCATGCTGTTATCAATAAGATAAAATGATTCTGGTTACATGCATGCCTCATTTCCTGTGAATCCCTAGTGTGTTTGAAGACAGCTTCAGTGCAGCGAGGGAATGGCAAACTCTAACAGTAACAGTACTGACTAACAGTAAACTATATAGAGAGGTAATTACTGAATGGAAATACATCAAATGGCTGTTGCAGACAAAATGCTGATCATAAATAGTATCAAAAACAGAGATTGATTTCATGAAAATCTTAAGGATTGTAACTTTAACTTTAATCGAAACCTATTACACAAACAAAATGTACCCAATTTGACTTGTACACTATCATGTAACCTGTCAGTATGTAAACATTTTAAAACATTGTACAGATTTGATTAAGTTCTGACTGATCGTTTGACACGGGGGGTCTAGCCTTTATAAAGGCTAACAAATACATTTCACTTCCTCACTGGAAACAGCTGAAATGTCTGCTACTCTTTGGACCCAAATGCCACTGAAAATTATGCCACATGCAGTCACAGCCAGATGAAAATTCAAATACTGAGGCTGTCTAACAGTTACGGTCAATTTGCCAGCGTGACTCTGCTGCTCCTATTTCAAAATGAGTCACAGACTTTAAAATACACACATTTCTGTTGGGTCATGCCCTTAATGTAGCACCCACTAAGATGGATGTACTGATTCTTTTAAAAGGTCACAGGCAGCATAGAGATGACTTAATTTGACACGTTGTCCTAAGGTTAAGCAGAATATCATCAGAAGTGTTGACACTGAAATGCCACTGAGCGCACTGGCCAGACTATATCTGAATCTCAACTCAGAATTTTACACTTTAGAGGCCCAATTCTCAGTTGACGTGCCTCGCCCTTTCCTCTCCAAAAGTCCACATGGTCCACTTTCAAATGTGAACCATAACACATTCAGCTACTGGAATGGTTTCTTTGGAAAGATTAGGTGTACTTTTTTCATTTTTTTTTTCAAAAAATATAAACGATATTGAATGGGTGTTTTAAACAACTTATTATCTCAGTGGGTTTTTTCAGTATTCACCTGTGGTCATGACAGGTATATAATCACTGTTACGTTTCATTTTAGTGTATGTAGTAACACTGCCATTACAGTAACAGTGTCATATTAATATGTGGGTGTTCATTTCACAGCAGCCTGAAACTGTGGAAACACTGGGTGGGAGTGAGGGGAGTGGTAATGGCTACTAAATACAGGACAACACATTTAAACCTAGTGGGAGTAAAATGATCATGTTATGCAATAACTATCGGCTGAGGAGCTTAGAACTGTTAATATCTTAGTTTGTGTTCTTATGGATGTGTGTTTGTGTACAGGCCACGTTTTAATTTGCATACATTTTTACACTCTGGTCCTTACTGTATGTCAATGCAAATGTTCAGCTGTGTGTGTGTGTACTGTATGTTCATAATGTAGGCTGTACATGAGTAGTGCTCCTAATTAATTCTGCAGAAGAATGAGTGTCACTGCCACCAGAGACCAAAAGCTGACCTCCCTTGCTTTCTCCTCTAAAATAATGATTTCAAAAACGCTTCGGTTCTCATGCAGATTCCATTGCATTCATCTTGCATTCATTCTAAACCTCTCACTAGTAACAAGAGTAACTACAGTATAACCCATTTTTGCCTTTTGAAATCAGGCCTTACTGGCGAATCCAGTGTTTGCTGCCGTCCTTAACCAGCGTCTCAACGGCACAGGATGGACGGCCGAGCTGCTGGGCAACTTCCTGTACAACGAGCCTCCGGAGGATCGTCCTGCCGGCATGCCGTCCTACAACTGGCGTGATGTTTACAACACAACCACCCAAATGCTGAAGCTACTCTCCAACTTCCTTGGTGTATGTTACTCTTTTTGTCTGCGCTTTTATTAAACGTGTAGCATGAACCTGGCTTCCAGGCCGCTCATGCACCCGAGGTTTGTGTGACCTCTTCAGTAAAGTGAAAGATTTGATTTAAAAAAATAATAAAACTAACAGGCTGTTCTCTGACATTTAAGAGGTTTTAAAAAATATTGTCTCATTGAGAGGAAATTGGCAATACATATTTTCTCTGCCCTCACTTCACTGTTCTCTTGTAGGCTCTAGTCTTCTATGTTATTTATTTAATTTATACAATATTACCTATGTGATTTCTTCGGTTGAAGTTGGCGTTAGAAGGGAGTGCTGTGTGACCTTTAAAGTGCTCAAACAAAACTTTGTCTTTTGGTAAAAAGGAGTTGATACATTTAAATGTATCTGCCTTCTTTTCTGGTGATATGTTACATATATGTATATATGATCCAAATGAGCTAACTTTAGTCGTGTAGCAGCATATGACACATTAAATATAGATAACGATGGTGGTAATTTTTCCAGTCAGGATATGTAAACCATTTTCCGTGTCAGCTATTAAATTACCACACTTACTTTTACTTACAGACTTAAGACAGTGACCTGGCAAAGATCCTGTATCCCTGACATGATTGCTGGCCTTTAATTTACTCCTGCATCTTTCTGTTCACAACATGTGACATAACTCTGGCAGAACACCAGCGGTGCTACAGTGTGTAAGCAGGGTGCTTTGCATCTACAACACAATGTATCCATGTTTAGCACAGTGCTTTTTGTCTTGTAGCTCTTTTGTTGCTGTGTCTGTGCTCTGCTGCTGTTAAAACCAAAATCAATACTTTTCCAGATGACATGTAGGTTGTATTTCATCTTTATCTTCTATCTCTCTATCAGCTTTTGTAGAGAAAGCATAACAAGACTTTGGTCTTTTATTCATTAAAGTTTAATATGCTTGACTTAGCAAACTGTCAAATACACAGGAAGATCTGTCACTACATTGCTTCCATGATAATCGTAAAAGAACATTGTTATGGGCCTGACTAGTGAATCTGTAAAGGCATCAAAAAGAGTGGTGTCTCTAAGTTCTAAGTAGGAACACACACACATTTGACAGTGATATATTGATCTGTGGCACAGACTTCCAGCAAAACCCTTCTTTCTCTACTTCTGTGATCAAACACATGTACAAAGCCCACCCACACTCCCTGCCACACTAACATGCACATGCATAATATCAGTGCACAGACAGGTGAGATGACAGGTTGGGCCCTTGCGGTTAACCATACATGGCTAATAAAATTCCAACATAATGCAATCTATCTTCTGCCCTTATGGAAATTGCATTGCTTAAAATGGATATCATGATGGGGACAGTTATTGGCCATCTTTACTGTGGAGTCCTCTTGTCCGGGTGTGTACATCTGTAGGGAAATAGAGAGATGCTTTCAGTCTGATGCTGAAGAGTATATACTTTTTTAGCATTGACAAGGCAATGCACAGGCACAATAATGTAATGTAAATTAGGCCCACCATGATAAACTATATAAACAGTTTTACTGCTGGATACATACAAAATGAAAATTAGGAAAGTTTGCTTTTTCATGACTAATCGAAAAAAACAAACATCTTGTCCATGATATGAATAACATAATTTAGTCTTACTTTTTGCTTACTGGTTTTGCATGCACCATCTGCATGGCGAATAATCAAGCACAGCCTCTCTTTACAGCAAACTGATTTCTTTAACACCGATTAGTCATGTGTGTCCCTAAAAAAATGGTGTGAGAAAATTAATATCTCAAGATCAGTGCCCAACATTCATTTTATAATTGGCTTGGCTTCTCTCTATGGTGCCACCACCGGCATAAACACTGAAGAATCTGGGTGCATCCCTTTAAAAGCACAGGCCCAAATTAGAGCCACAGACTGCTGCTGCCCTGCTCCATTTATGAACTGCCCCACAATTTAATAGGATCATAACGCTAATGGTTACATTTATTTTAAAAAATTAATAAGAAGAATAATAACAATAGTTATATTAACTCCATAACAGGTCATTATGAAGGTGTTCATGGCAGCAGTAACAGTACCATTGTATCATCTTCACAACCCTGGGAATAAAACTTACAGTACAGTACAGTACAGTAAAACAATACAGTCATTTCAATTCAATTCAATTTCATTTACATAGCGCCATATCAGAAAAACTTTTTTTTGTATACAGCAGGTTGAGACCAACTCTTATAACTAACTCATAGTAATGTTTTGCTTAAACATTCAGGACACTTGAGTCGTTTCTGTAAGGATGACTTTCCTTCAAGAGCTGCTATAACTCCTGAAGTCTCTCCAACATGAGCAGATAAGATGGATTAGTAGATTTCTTACTAGAACTCAAACCAGCACTCGTGGCCAGCAAATTGGCCAGTAACTTCATCAAATGCTTATAATGTCATTGGGATGTTGATCCTTTCACTCATTGAACTATCAGTCTGGTCTGCAGCACCCACACAGTCTCTACAAGCATGATGCTACCATGACCAGAACAACTCCACGTGTTGCCCCTGATGTCCCTCTGAATTAGGCCAAGATGGGATTGGCAAGCTATCAGTGGGGCCAGTTTCGCAGTCCAGAGCCAGAGTCAGATTGTTGATATCGGACAGCCTAGCCTTAGCTGCTGGCTCAGTTGTCAATGACAAAAAAAATCCCCAAATGAATAAACTATTTTGCTCTATCCCTTCTAGAAACATCATTGTTGGTAAGGCTTGTCATGTCAGAGAATGGTGCTGATATTTTAGGTTTAAATAGGGACACAAAAGCTTCAGATGGCTATTTGAAAATGCAATCGAATGTGACGTGTGTAGGTACTTTAAATATAAGAATAGCAATCTTTACTACTAGTTGGTTCACATGGTGATCTTTTACGATTTAAAATAGTCACCAGATGTGGTGCTTAATATGTAGCGTCCATACCTGGTCATGAAGAGCATTTATGTCCATGTATTTCACCCTGCACAGTTCAAACTCTGGGCTCTGTGCAGCTCCACTGCTGCCATATCTCCACTTGTATGTACTGAAATAATGTTGTTATATATAATGCTGTGGTATTTGCTTTCTCCCCATAGCTTGATATAGAATACAGACTAGAGAATCCTGGGGGAGAAATGATAAAACTATTGCAGCACGGAGATGTGTGGACAGCTGTCAGGTGTGACTGCCTCCCAGGATGGCTAGCTCATTATCGTCTCATGAAACAGGGGGACAAGGCAATAGAACAGGGAGTGCTAGCGAGGCTGTATCTCATTTGCCTGTCTGAAGCCCAAAACATTTCCCACCCCATGGCAGCTCCAGATAATTTGGAACTAGACTCTGTGTGGTTTAGTCAATAGCTGAGTGATACTTTTCGCTATATATCCATCTGCCATTCTGTCAGTGAGTTTATGCCTCATTTTATTCCCTCTTTTGTTGATACTAAGGATTTATATAAAACAGGAATGATTTGCTGCAAGAAGATTAGAAAAGTAAGGCATTTTTGTGATTTCTCTGTATTTGTTGACAGTGTTTAGACCTGAATAAGTTTCAGGCTGCTCCAACTGAAAACCATCTGGTGAACAAAGCACTGGAGCTGCTGAAGAACGATACGTACTGGGCTGGTGTTGTTTTTCAAAACCTCCAGCCGAACTCCAGCCAACCCCCTCCTTATGTCAAATACAAAATTCGCATGGACATCGATGAGGCAGAGCGTACCAACAAAGTGAAAAATAGGTATGTGAGACAGCTCTTTCTCTCTATTTAATACAAACGATAGCACACCTATTACAATACTACATTTACTTCCTGAAAAACTGTAACCATTTTTCTTATGTAACATTTCATAGCTTGAATTAAATGAACAATTTGACTTTTTGGGAAATATGCTTATTCGCTTTCTTGCTTAGAGTTAGATGACAAGATTAATACCACACTCATACTGTATATGTACCTACCGACATACCTTTGGACATGTGGACAGGACCAGGCTAGCTGCTTCCAGTTTCCAGTATTGATGCTAAGCTAAGCTAATCACACCTGCATACAAACATGCCAGCGGTATCAATCTTAACTTCTAACTCTGGGACAAGAGAGCTGATAAACATATTTTCCAAAATGTCAAAGTATTCCTTTAAGCCCAAATATTGCAGAAGATGCTGGGTTTTATTGTCCTTGCTGTTAACAAAGGATGCAATTTTCTTTGTCTTTTAAAGTTTCCTGTCAAAAATATGACCTCTAAAAATAGTCATAATACTCTGACAGTATTCCTGACCATTCTGGTTGTAGTTTACTTGCCCTTTGCTAAGACAGATCATGGTGTGTCTGCTTTTAATAAGGTTATGGTCTCCCGGGGCTCGAGACAACTCCTTTAACGACCTGCGCTATATATGGGGAGGCTTCGCCTACCTGCAGGATATGATGGACCATGGCATTATACGAGTGCAAACGTCAAAGACCCAACCCCTCGGTGTTTTTGCCCAGCAAATGCCATATCCTTGCTTCGTGGATGACGCGTGAGTACAAAAGCTCTTATCTGTCAGCCTTGTGATTAGTTGAAGAGGAAGGAGGTATTACTGCAATACAATTATGCTCACTCCGGGGAGTTGCCACTCACTGCCACCACATAGTTGAGTTATGGTCTTATCAGTCACATAGGCCCTACAGATTTCCTTGTGGAAGATCAGGATGCTCCCTCTTATTTGTCTAACTTAACTCTTCTTTAATATCTATGTTACTCCTCGGCTAGTGTCTTATACTATCACTGATCACAGCTGAAAGGACGAAGACAAGGAACTTGTCTAATGTCACTGTTAAATGTCAGTAATAAACATGTAGGATACATTTTACCAGGAACTGATGGTCAGCAAAAGAAAATAAATTAATAATGCCTGCAAGAGTTGATTTTAGTCAAACCACAGGAAATCCCTGAATAGTTGGACGCTAAATTATTTAAGCAAAAACCATGGGTCCTTTCCTTCCTTGTATTTCAGAGGCATTTCATATGGTGAGAAAATAGTCTCCATATGGTCACAAATGTGTATTACATTATCTGCAAATGTAAAAATAAGATTTACAAATGTGTACAATGATTTGCGTGTAATTTGGGGAACAAATGCATGTTCCATTCCACACACAAAGACCAAGCAATATGCAAAAATGATCAGACCTATGAAATAGTTGAAGAAGAAGTTAAAGATCTGTATGTAAAATATTATTATTTATGCTGGTTCTGATGTGTGCATCTGTAAAACTGTTCAAATTGCTTGATTTTTGTGTGTATCACTGCTGGTATCACTCCTAATCTTCCACAGCCAAGATTTCCTCAGAGTATGGGAAATTACTCGAATCCACACAGCATTATGATCTCCATTATTAAAGGAAAAGCCCAGTGATACCATCAAGAGAAAAGATAATTACCAAGGAGATTTAAGTCCAACAAAACAATACGCCCCTTTCAGTAGACACCAACTATTTACACCATGTGGGAAAATGCCGTTTCAGAGATTAGGGATCTAATTTTAAAATAGTATGTACATTGGATAGTACAGAGTTTAGGGTAAAGCAACCTTCAGAGGGTGTTTGGATCGACATATTTAAAGAGGCCGAAGTGAGAAGAAGCATGAAAATGATGACCTCATATTGAAGATGCATTTTAGCTGCTAATATCTACAAGCATGGGATTGCTGAGATACATATTTTGAATAATTGTGCCCTATTTGAGAAACGTCTTCATTGATAAGGTTTTGATCATCTTTATGAAGTGTTTATTTCCATATGACATATATTTACACTGTGCTTTTAAGATTAAAAGTAGCTTCACTGCTTTGCACTTTATTTTGTAACTGCTTTAGTTTACCTGGTTTAAGACTATTATTTCATATTTGTTTTAACTGCCTATGTGGGCGCATTTGGTTTGGCATGCCAGGCAATAGCATAGTTTCAGAAGCACTAATTGGATGGAAGTTGAACTAAATATTGCGCCCAGTGGAGCTATTCATCTGAGAGGAAGTTTGGCATTTTGAATTAACTTAAGTACAAAATAATCCCCTCTATATATTAGGAGATAGACACAGTGCAGAGGAAAGAAGGCTACCATCCCTACTCTTGCCTTTTTGTGCATTTTCTTACATTACCGTTTTTTTCCTCCACAACAATAACAACGAAAGCATTAGACACCAGATTCGTCCAAGTTGTAGTAATGCACAGCACTTATTCAGCATGCCACCTCTGATGGTGGTTACAAAAAAAAGCACCAATTTCATTGCTGTGATAAGGAACTAAAATTAGACAGTCATGGTACAGCTTATTTGCTAATGCCAGCCCCATTGCCTCAGTTTCATCTTCCTAAAACAAAGGATTAATAATTACAGAAGATAAATGGGAGCCGTAAAGCACTAATACCCTCAGTTCCTCCACCATTTACTCTTTTGCCTGCCTAGCCATTTGGGCATTTCTATAAATTATTAACACTTGAAAACTGCTATTTCGTTTATAAATAATTGAGAGTGAAATCACACAAAGAAAGATGTGCTACAGTGCAGAGAGGCATGATGGGGAAGAACCTTGTTGGTAATTATTTTTATCTTGAACTGTGTACTGTCGCCAGCCAGTAGGCAGGGAAGAACATTGTGCATTCAGATGAACATGTTTGCGGTGTGCTGTGACTGTTGCTCAGTTTAGAGAAAGTCTAAACTAACTTTACGATCATTAAAAACCCACAGCGTTTAGATACGTGCGGTTGTGCCATTCAGAATTTATGATCCCCTCCTGGGAAATAAGAGATGAATGATATAAATGTATCTACAATCAATGGATAGAAAATACCCAGTTGGCCACCTAAAAAGTGTTCAGAAATATATGTGGTCTTACATTCAAAATATAATATGTTTTAGCAAAATACAGTTAAAGTTTATTCATTGTGGAAATTTGAATTTAAATTGCAGTCATTTGATTCATAGTTTTACTGTTAAGGATTACGCAACACAGAATTAATTTTGACAGAAGCTCAGTACACAGTTGACTACACCATTGGTTTTTGTGAGAAGACCTTATAATCACTTTCATTTTTATCTTTTTTCCGTTCCTTTCAATCTCACAAAAAACATTCTATTTCACTGATAAACTTCAACTAACAAGGCAGTATTATCTGCACAGACCCCGACGCTCATCAGACCCACCTTTAAAATAATTTCCGTTTTGCGTTCCTCATTTCCTCCTCGCAGCTTTTGGCTGGATGAACTACGAGCTATCTGGGCCACTTCAACCACAGCTGACCCCCGTTGGCATTTCGAACTTGAGATAACCAAACTGTATTCGCTCCCACTGTCTTCTTATTCACATTGTGTGCAGGCCTGAGATGACGGTGTGGGATAAAGTTTGACCCTTGCGGGGCCTGATAGCACATAAACTGGTCCTTTATCAGCAGCTTCTGTGCCATAGCACACTCCTGAATCAGAGCCATCTCTTGTTTGGACCTCGAGGCTGTGCTCCCCATCAATAGGTCTTTCACATTCACATGGGATTGATGTTGAGATCAAGACAAGACTGCTTGCAGCCACGCATAACGTAGGCCTGCAGTGGATGTGAGGAATATTCAACTCAAAGATGTGAGAGGAATATGCTTTTGTCCATCTACAGTAGCCAATTAACCTTATGAGTGCATTGTTGGGCCTGAGAGTGGGCGAAATAGTTGAGCATATCTGGAACATCTGAAGCTCATAATAAGTGAAATCATCTGTTGATGTTTTGTTTCATGTTTGTAGTCCTTCTGCTCTGTGCGAAAATGACATGCTGTTTTAATAACATGAGAATATATTCCCTGTATGGCTCTCTGTAAGACCTCTTTGGAGCCACAGCCAAAAAAAAGGGCTGCAAATCCAGCTTTGCAAATATTATTTAACTGTGCTTACACAAGAGAACAATGGGGAGCAAAGATGTGTACAGTATAGGCTGCTATTTATTTATTTTGCCACGGTTCTAATAAACAGTCTGGATACCAGGATCTCCAGATATTGTATTATGCTAAATCAGAATCAGATGGAGGCCCCAATGGCAGGTGCTGCAGTGTGCACACTGTTCAAGCAATTCAGCTGTGAATTGGATTTGCAATTAAATGTAAAAAATAGTTTTTTCATAATTCATACATCATATATATATACAGTATATATAATGCATGTAAAACTGTGCCTGCCAAAGGTACAAAGACAAAAGATCTTACTTGCTTTTGTCTCTCGCAGATCTTGACTGCACTTTGAAATAACTCCAGTAGTGTACTTCCATACTGAGCCAGACATTTTAATCACCTAAAGAACAATAGAAAATCGGAGGCCTACCTCATCATCAGTGTGATGTTAAAGGATATATTTACATGTATATTTTAAGAAAAGGTCACTTCTTGACAAACTGTTGATTGAACAATGCTTCTGGACTTTTACAAGTCTCAAACTCTTTATATCCAGTTGTGAATATTTATAGAATTATTCACAATGTATTCAGCGAGCATTAATGAAAGCAGTGTATGGCTGAGATATGAATTTTAAAACTATATCATCTTTAAGCTCTGGCTGTTTCTCAAAGCTTTGCTTGGTTAATGGAATTATACATCAATTTATAGATGATCAATCTTGCTGTTTAGGGAAAAAAACATGACACATGGGTTTCTAAGTACTCTTTATTTCTTTATTCCGTAACCACATTTTTCCCCAAGCAATAATCTTTACCAGTATATATTTGCTCAAAATGAGACATGAAGCTTTCTTTTTTTTTTTTGCATAGTATGCCAACCTCTGGGGAGGCTGTGCTCTACTATCTCTCGATTTACTGAGAAATCAGTCTTCCAGCTTCCCTAAATTTAGGTCAGGCTGCCAATGTAACTGGAGCCCTGTAACACAGACCCGCCTGGAGTTCTATTACTTAAGCACCTTTGATCGATCAACGAATGTATAATTCAAGAGCATCTGGTGGCAAGGTTGTCAGTGTCAGACACGGTGTGCATGACTGATCTCTCCCCCTCCAGTGCTAGAAGTCACAGAAGGAGTTAACTCACACAGGCTGTCAGATGTTACAGAGATGTTATGGTAGAATCGGAAACAGATAATACCAGAATTAGTATTCAGCCTGGTGCATTTGCTACTTGAGGCTGCTTAGAAAAGGTGCTAATGTATGAGTTAGCTTTATTTGTGGATGTGTATTGAATTTCCAGGTTCAAAGATGCAATTTTATTTATGTAATCTCGTAACGGATTTTGGCTTAAATTGCTCTGGGTCTGAACTTTTAGACACCCTGTGTCAACCAATCCTTTCTTTCTGCTTTCAAGGCCTCATTTGTAAGTGAGCCATCCCACGAGGGCAGGGGAAGTGTCCTCGAAAACAACTGCCTGTCTCTCATTCAAGTTCTTGTATAACCGAGCTTCCTCTAAGGTCTCAGTGGAACTAACTTAATCTCTTTGTTCTGTTTGCAAGACCGTCTGATGCTTTCATCATCAGTAGATTTACTGACAAAACTGCATATACTAAACAATATTTTGCATAGATGAAAACTTAAAATGAACTTACTTGTAACAATGTTGTTTTGCTTCATCCCTGTTAACTTAGTACAATGTTAATTTTATCCATTAAAATAAAAGCTGAAGATAATAGAACAAGGACAAAATGTACTTTTATAAAAAAAACAATTACAGTAAAGCAATTTATAGCTATTTGAAAAGAAATAAAACTAAGCTTTTACTGATTAAAAATCACCCCCTGAAAAAGGAGCACTTATGCAGGGCTAACTAGCAATTATGGTAAGTAGAAGTTTGCATGAACTGTTCTCACTTGGCAGGGATTCAATAAGGCCTTTCAAAACATAACTTGTGCAGAATTATAGGAGAAATTCATTTCATGAAAATGTCCTGGATGCGAACTTTGATCAAATGTTTATGTTAAATTGCTTAAAGGAAGAACGTTGTTCTGCCAATTACTGGGTTTTCACTTTGTGCTTCATCTATACATCCTTGCGGAACCCTGCTTTGCTTGCATTATAGCCCCGGTAGTTATGGAATGCAAGCATAAGTAAAATGTGAAATCTATACTTTGTCAAAATCTATTTGATATACCCCCTTCACTGTCTTATAAAGCAAAGGAAGCACTTTGTTATATTGGCAGAGGAGAAGATATTGACATGGCATTTTGGTGGCATTATGAAGCCAGTTTAATAACGCCTTACTGTGTTGTAACAGCATCAAATCATACATCATCTCTGGCATGAGGTGCAGCACTAAATGGCTTGATTGAGCTGATGCGCCAAGTTAATGAAGGTTACCTCAATGTAAAAAACGAAAACCCCTCAATGACATTAAATCCATGAATACAACTCTGATTGTCCCTCATAATGATAAAATTTTTACTAACTGCAAAGTATTTTCCATTTCCTTTTACTTAACTGGAGCGAGTAGAGGTTAAGACTACAAAGATCCACCTTTTAAAATAGAGTATGCATGTAAGTAACAAATTCTCTTTTGGTTAAATATCTTCAAGGCTGCAACTAACAATTCTTTTTATTTCCAATTAATACTCATTTATTTCAAACGTCGTAAAATAGCGAAAAACATTCATCACACTCACCCATAGTCCAAGGTGATGTCAGTAAGTTGCCTGCTTTGTTCAACCAAAAGTCCAAAACCCAAAGATATTCTATTGTCTGTCACATAAGACAAAGAAATGTTTTGCTTGAAAGATGACTTTATTTGAATTATCAGTTTAAGTTGATGGACTAATTGATTAATCATTTCAGTTCCAGATGTCACCAACCATTAGTGTAGTAAATCATGTGTCACTTGAAGGGGAGCCTCTGCTTTGTCCATATACACTCCTTTTGTCAGTGTGCAGCCCTGACCTTTTTGATTGCTTTCTTCTACAACCAGCTTCATCCAGAGTATTGGAACCATCCTCCCCATGTTCCTGGTGCTGTCCTTCATGTTCACGGTGTGCATGACCATCAAAAGCCTGGTGCTGGAGAAGGAACTCCGGCTCAAGGAAGTGCTGCGCGCAGTTGGCATTCGAAACGGCGCCCTTTGGTCTGCCAGGTTCACGGAGAACATTGTTCTGCTCACTGTTCCCTGTGTGCTGATGAGTGTCATGGTTAAGGTCAGGATAAAAGAGTTGTCCAGTGAAAAGTAACAAAACACAAAGCATAAACATGTGAATAGAAGGCGCGTAATGTTACATGCTTACATACATTTGGAGCATTTGGGTCCACATTTATAAGAGGTCGTTCTACCCCAGCTTTCACTATAAACAAGTCAAACAAAATACAGAACATACAGTGAACCTCATCAAAGCTGCAGGACTAGGAAACCTGACCAAATGCATCCAGCCAAAAAATCTTGTGCTCTTACTGGTCATGCAGGTCAGAGAATTGTTCATGCTTTGTGTTTTGGTATGCTTGCTGTTGTTAATCATGACCAATTAATGAGAACAGAATCAAATAATTATCTGTGATTCCTTAAATCAACCTTTGTGGGCTAATTAATTGAGCATGCAACCAAAACTGCCATTGAGTAAAATTAGATCCACGCCAGTAGTATTTGCCCTTTATTTCCTGTTATTGCATTACTTATTGTTCCACGCCTTATACATAGAGCCGTGAATTATTGGTACAGTTTATTTCCGTTTGCGGGGTAATAACCACGAATGGAAGGAATAGTGGTAGTACCAAGTTCAGAGAGGGGCTCTAGTGTGTGGACTAGAATCCCTTTTGCAGTCCTTAAGTTTATCATTTTAAATATACACTGCACTGATTTCTATGTATATGTAAGATAAATGAACTGATGGGTTATGTGAGGCAAATATGAACTAACAAGATAAATAGTTGGCTGTTTTCCTCCTATGCTGATTAAACCATAGATTAACCCCTCAGAAACAACAGGAACTTTAAACTACTCGTCAAAGCATCGTGTCTAGATTCACTGTATCAAAAATCTTACCTGCCGTTGAACTCATGCATAATGTACACAAGTTGAAAGAACAACAAACCCCATCTCAGCACCATCAGACTTATGATTACTATGATATAATGCACTGTAAGTACAATCATCTGATGAGTCTAACATCATCAATCACTGGGGGAAAAAACGTTGGAACAGTGCAACATGTTTGGTGTCATTCCCAGAAAAGAGTCCACAGCAACATTAGTTATGTGCAGTATGCGTATGATCATTTTTCTTATTTAGCAAAATGTCAATATACTGCAAATGTCTTTTTCAGTTGTGAATGGTTTTTTCGCTGTTTATATAGTGATCGCTCTCTGTTGAATCAATGATTTCGTGGGATATAATGGACTTGCTTATCTGTTGGAATGATCCTCTGCTTAAAGATTGATTAGGGAAGCACAAAGCACACTTATCAGAAAATGGAGACCCTTTGTGCCGCTGGTGACATACGATGTAGCAGCATTATTATTGGTCTCCTTTAGATACAGCATATCCTTCAACAACTCCTTAGTTTGTAGGCGTTGTTAATGAAATAAAAAAGGATGGTTATTTGAGATCAGCCTAATCAATTTTTGCAGTTTAATTGGAAAATGCGGCTGGTAAATAAAAACTGATATTTGAACAGCTGGGTGAAATGTAATTTCCCATCAGCCTAATGTGTTTGCAAGCCATCAACAATTTGTAAACATTAATAACAATAAATTGAGTTAGTTGAGTGCCTTGGAGCAGGAGCAACTGTGAGCACGATGTGTATTCAGATCACAGGCCCATTCTAAATGATAATTTCACAGCCATTTTCAGCACATTAATAATAATAACAAATCAAATGGTAATTATCATAAGTCTGTATCTGGATTAGGTGTGCCAGTTTTGACATCTGCACCTTACTCCTCTGTCATTTTACACTTGTTTTCTCTTCTGTTATGGAGGAGGTAATGCATGTATTATCCAGACTGATACATTTACACTGTTCCCACACTGGGCTCCTGTCTCAAACCAGCTGCATCAAGGTGTTTGACAGGATTTTCTCTTTGAAAACTAACGCCGATCAGTGACGATCAATACACATTTCTTCCCCCAAACAGCATGTCCTTGTTTTGACAACATGAAACCACCTTCCAAATGTTTTGTCATGTTTGCAGTCGGTCATTAAAATTTGATTAATCTGTTGTGCACAACAACACTGAGAGCTGAGAAAAGAATGCAAATGACAGCGTCAGAGACCACCTTCACAGTTGGAAGACAACTAATGACATCTCATCAATCACCCATGCAAACAGGACTAAAAAAAAAGAATGAAATGACACATTATTTACATTACCTTTACTTAAAAAGGTCCACTTTATGCTGCTTTTTATTTCCACTACATTACATTTCAGAGGAAAATACTGTACTTGTTACGCAACATTTGTTGTGCAGCTATATAGCTGCTGCCATAAAATATGGTACATTGTTAATTAAACTACCTATTGTCATTAAGACCACCTCCGGTAGCATTAAAATGTAAGTAGCATTTGCAATCAGAATGCGAATGGATTCTAATCTGATGGAATCTCAGCCAGGTGTAAATGCAGTCTGTACAGTTTGGCCACAGTATTAAAACAGTTATAATCAATATTTTTACATTGACAATGGATCAAATGACCATGTGCATGTGAAAGCACATGGTCAAAATTGATCATAGTGGTGAACCCACAAAGAATGATCACCCTCCTTTAAGCCCTAAAGAGCCTTTTAGCGTTTTTCTGCTCATTATTATTTGGGTTTGTGGTCCTCACCTTTGCTGTTCTGTTTCACGGTTTGTATTTGTCTCACTGTTCTCATCAGTGTAAAACCCCACTGTATGCTACCTGCTCAGCACCAAACAACAGACGGACAAAGTTAGCAACTAGCTGGTGATAGCATCTAAAGAGCCAGATATTTCCCTCAGGAGTAGTGGAACCCAAAGCAGAGTAAAATAAAATGCAGGATGAATTTTGGAACATTTGTCAGGTGATGAGAAACACAACTCTAAATGAATGCAATTTTGAGTTATTATATTAGATAGTGTCAAAGGAGACATGACAGGAAATTAAAGAGAGAGAGAGGCACAACAAAAAAGGTCCACAGCCGGATTCAAACCGGAGATGGTGTGGTTCATGGTTGGTGACGTTTTCAGCCATGGGGGTGCCCTGACTGCAAATGACCCTGAATGCTAATGTTGCTCTGTATCTGTTAGCAACTGTTTGCTAAACTTTCTTTGGCAAAGGAGAGTTAAGTAGAGCACCATAGCTTCCACTGACCCACGTTGTTTGTTGACAAGACTGAGATAACCGGAATGCTGATTAATATTGGTATAAATGGACAGGTCTGTGATCAGATCTTATCCAGATTCCACGTTAATAACTGATGTCAATGGGGTCATCATCTTGTCTGGTCTGACTCCTCCATCCTTCAGGTTCCTCCGGTCTCTGGCACGCTCCCTCCCCTTATACATGACTTTAGCCTGGATCTACTCAGTGGCCATGATCGTTAAGGGTATCGTTGGGGAGAAAGAGGCGAAGCTTAAGGAGACAGTCAGGATCATGGGCCTGAGAAGCTCCATCTATTGGCTGAGCTGGGCAGTGTCTAGTGTGCTGCCGCTGGCCGTCAGCGCTCTCCTCCTTGCCCTTATACTGAAGGTGATTTCAAAATGATTTAACAATGATTCAAGGAGGACCCATTGCTACTTTTGGAGAGTTTTGGCTCATGGACTAAGGAGACTTTTGTTTAAAATAATGTTAATTTGAAGAGAAAGCTAAGTGCTAAAATGAGACTATTTTACTTGACGCTAATACAGTTGTACTTGAGAGTTCACTTTATCGGTGCAAATGTAGAGAGAGTTTCTATAATTAACATTCATACAGCTTCATGTAACAATGTCCTCTATAAGGTTTTTAATCATAATTGCATCAATTACAATAACACTATTATCCTAACAGTTCAAGTGCCTCTTTAAATTAAGCTTGGACAAGACATCAGCATCATGGTGTAATGTGGCGGTATGGATGGATTCACATGTAGCTCACTAAAATTAGAGAAGGGTCCTCCTTCCAACTGGCAGAGTAAAAGAGTGACATATTTAATTGTTTGTTTCAGATTATGTAATAGATTATCAGTCAACCAGAAAAATGTTCAGGTGTATCAGAAATCGATACACCAGCTATTTTAACCTGTTCGAAACTCTTTTACTCTGCTTGTTGTGTTGTAATAATCAACTATGATAATCACATTTTCTGAATCTCCTTGTTTCCTCAGTAAATAACCTGCAAGATAAAGAATCCTGAACCTTTTTTGGGTTTTTTTTTTGACATCACATTTCTGTTTTTCTCCTCCTGTCTTTCATTTCTTTCTTTCAGTATGGCAAAGTGCTGCAATACAGCGACCCCTCAGTAATCTTTGTCTTCCTGCTGGTTTTCTGCCTGGCCACCATCACTCAGTGCTTCTTCATTAGCGTCTTCTTCTCTAAGGCCAACTTAGCAGCGGCGTGCGGCGGCCTCATCTACTTTGTCCTCTACCTGCCGCACATCCTCTGCTACGCCTGGAGGGACGTCATGGGTTTCCGGGCCAAGGTTATTGTGGTAAGTCCGTCTTTAGCTCTGACATGGTTTTTAATATCTTCCCTCGCTGTTATCATACACGAGAGCTGACTGTATTTTAAGTTTTATTCTTAGCTTGGGTTTTTGCCACTATAATCACACTTTGGCAATCACAAGCGTTTGTTCCTTTTTCATTTTAAATCCAAAACAGGCATAAGTCTGATTTGATTGGTGCTGGTTGTTATTAAAAGTAGTGAATTCCCTCCCAGTGTCAATAATATCTGTAAGAGATTTGCCTTTATCGTACTTGCACAATTTTCCTGATAATGAGGTTTGACTTGTGGCTGGAGGATGAATTTAGAACTCCGGTGAAATGATCAACTTTGATGATGTTGATGATCACAACACAAAAGAATTTAGGGATTTTTTAAATATGCATACTCTTTATACATTACGCATTGGTTTGCATTTGTTCTGACATATTTTGGCACAATACTGAAGAATTTAGTTGATCCTGGACATACTGAAGTGACAGAAACATTAAACATTTACACAAAAGGAGAGACTGGCCAGACACACAGTGAGGAAGTTGAGGATTTTCTCATATCCGAGGGATAAAGATAAATAGTACATCATTGCTCAACTTTCAGTGTAGCCTTTCTGCGTGACCTTTATGGCGGTGCCAGTATCATTTGTCCTCAAGCTGTCCTTTCCGCAGACAAAGACACACAAAATCTTGAATCTTTATTGTCATGTGTGCGAGCGCATCTTCCCAGAATTTCAATCAGGTCCTGTTTTCTTCTTTGTCAATTTCAACAATGCGGTATCAGGTTGTGGGTGGCCAAGGTAAACAGTCTCATGTTACTTCATTTATCAAATTAAAATAGTGGCAGTCAATAATATCTTACACTGTCACCTGACAGAAGTCACTTCTGCTTCCATCTTTCATCCTTGGAGACTTTGCAAACCTTGTGCCATCACACCAGCTGAAATTGCTTGTCTTTGAGCAAGTCCTTTAATATTGATATCATTCTTTTCCTTTAAGAAACTTTTCAGTCCATTTCTTTTTACAGACTGCATGCAGGCATTTTAAATATAAAGCACTGCAAACCTTATTTAATCTCTACACAAAGTGCCATTGCTAGGTCCTCCCCTGGCGCTGAGATTTTTCTCCCCTGCTTCAACTAGATGGATAGCCCTCTAGCCCTCTAATTAGCATGAGCAATGTTCCTCTGACCAAACCACTATCTAGTTCATCCTTACACTTTATCACAGATGTGTGTGTGTGTATGTGCATAGGTTTCTCTCTCGCAGCTCCGACAAAACTACATCGTGCCAAGGCATACAAATTCACCCCCACACTGTCCTTGATAATGGAGTCTTTAATTCTGAACAGAATTTCAAAAGATAACCTGAATTTATATGAACAGTTTTTGATTGCAGCTGTGTGCCAAAGGAGAGCTACAGGCAGGCCTCTATAAGACAGGGCACAGTCAAAGTCTACTGTACTGTACATTTTCTCCCTCTTTTACCTCCACTTTTTAATGAGGTAGAAACAAGAGAGAGCCCACAGTTACTCTTTGTCCTTGAAAACTGTGACAAATTGTAATTCCTGCAAAATCATTTCAGACTTCTCACTATTTATTTTGCTGGAATTTATTAATTGATCCATGCATTTGCATTATGTGGCAGCTGACTTACACAGCATAGTTTTTGTTCAGACTTTTTTGCAGTAATGTAAATTATAATAATTCTATTAAATTTACGGGGGAGTATTTTTGTATTTATTCAATTGCATGCAGTATAGAGGCAGACAGGAAACAGAGAAGGGGAATGACAAGTAAGGTACAATTTCCCGAAAAGCCCAAGAGCATGTCCTCAAATTCAAACAGGCTAAATATATTCAAGCTGCTAACCCTCAAAGGAGATCTTTGACTTCTTTCTTTTGCAAAATATAAAAATAGTTGCCAATTTTAGTTATAGTTATAGTTAATTTCTTTCTTTCGGTCAATTATACACACTAACAAGACACTGTTGGAACATACTGATATGTATGGTGGGAGGTAGACCGGGTTGTCCACTAATCCCAGGGTTCAATCCCTGGCTCCTCCTGTCCACATGTCCCTCCCGATGGAGGCCAGCACATTGCATGGCAGCGTGGACGCCATTGGTGTGTGAATGTGTGTGTTAATGGGTGAATGAGATCAATCTCTAGAGCGCTTTGGGAACCATTAACGTTGAAAAGTGCTATATAAGTGAAGGCCATTTACCATATCTGTTCTCAAGGTAGTTCTTCGTCCAGAAGTATAATACTCCTCCAGTATCATATCTTTCTACCTTTTTCATAAGTAAACCATGGTCAATGGTATCAAATGCTTTTTGTGAGATCTATAAATACTCCCACTGTATATTCTATAGTTTATTGTTGCTGAAATGTATATATATATATATATATATATGGATGTGGATGTTTCTACTTTGGATGAGCACATCTTTACTGTGGATGAATTGAATGACCTGTTTTTCACCTTCTACACCTTCTTTGTCTTCAGCCGTAGCCCTGACATAGATTCGGTGTGGGGTTTCTAATCCACTGATGATTAAATCATCTATGCGTAAATATAGTTCCATATCCTCGACTCTCCGTTCCAGATCTTCGATTCTCTTATCTTTCTCCTTGATTAGGATTTTCAGCTGACGCACTTCTTCCGTCATCTCAAGTAAATTTGCTTGTTGTTTGGCCACTTTGCTTGTCTCCTATGACATGAAGTTTAGAGATTGTTTTGATCTCCTCCATATCCTCCTCTTGCATTGCAACTGTCACTTTTTTAGGTGGCATTATGCTCGCTGATGTCCGACAGGAGACACTTATCTGCAGCCTGTTATGTTTTCAGGACTATTTCTGAGACTATGCCTCAGAGAGAAACACATTTGTGTCTGTTGTGATCTTGTCCATCACTGCAGCTCTATTTGTCAAAAATGTTGTGGAAAATGACTTTTCAGGAATGAGCTGGAACCCTGTTAACTCTTCCTCTTAACAATGGTCTCTGTCTACAGCCAGCTAAAAGGTGGCTGAATCTGCAGTGCTGACATGTGGTCAATAGAGACAGCCTGTTTTGTCTGCATCCCAACTCGTGCCCTTCTCTCAAAAGCCAAAGGAGTGGTTCCTGTCGTTTTGTCAGCCATTCATACAGAGGTCAAGGATGGGTGCCCACTAGCCCTGCAGTCAGCCCTCATCTACTGATTCACTGCTGATTGCTTGGCGGTAGATGGGCAGAGGAGGACAGGACAGGAAGTTGCCAGCAGTGTTAGCAGCCAGGCTAGAGGTTTGGCGTCACCGCAGAGCTTTTCAGAGCCTCTGTTTGGTTTTGTTACATCGAATAGACAGTATCCATGATGGTTTGTCTCTGAAGCTACAGCAAATGTTTCTGCCGGAGTGAAAATGCTGTGAGCAAATGAGGCGTGTTAAAACAGCTGGCAGGCAACGTGGCAAAGCAGAATGATAGGCCATGGTAGATGATGTCTCATGGGCAAAACATCATTTGCAATTTCCTACTGTATGAAAGCTCCAACAAATCTTAGACAAGAATGAAGATGGAGACTAAAATGTGTGTGCTGAAATCTAAGTCCTTAGAGATGTTCACAAAGGCAACACAGCAATTACACCAGCTGATGCCTGTGTAGATATTGTTCCTCAGTCTGGTGCAATAGTTTATTGATCACTTATGGATGTGACCTTGGGTGGTAACAGTATATCTCTCATGACTTATTCATCTCCAGAAAATAGTAATCAAAGGCTATCGCATAGCTGGTTTTATTATTTTCCCAAAAGTACAATGAAATATTGAAGACATACTTCAAGGACACTTTAAAAATATACGTATTTGCTTTGAGAATTAGATGAAAAGATTGATACCATTCTTATGTCAATACATTGATGTGTTGACGTGCTAGCCAGCAGCTGGTTAGCTTAGCATAGCATAAAGTTTGAAAACAGAGGGAAACAGCTAGCTTTAGAGCATAGCTCTTTATGCTATGCTAAGCTAACCAGCTGCGGGCACCAGCTACGTATTTAGACATGCGAGTCGTATGAATCTCATACGCAAATAAGCCAAAATGTCTAACTACTCCTTTAACTATGGATGTTTTTACTTGCACATCTTTCATTCCCAGAGTTTGTTGTCATGTGTGGCCTTTGGCTTCGGCTGCGAGAACTTTTCCAAGTACGAGGAGCAAGGCATTGGTATTCAGTGGAACAATATTAACAAGAGTCCAGAAGAGGGAGAACGCTACACCCTCACCGTGTCCATCATCATGATGCTTGTCGATGCTGCTTTCTACTGGGTGCTCACCTGGTACATTGAGAATGTCTTCCCAGGTATTCAATTTTTTGTAGATTTAATTAGTTTTCTTTTATTTTTACAGAATTTACCACTAATATATATTTAAAAAAAAAGATGGAGATATGTTTGGTGTTCTATTTTACTCTTCTTGCATGAGATCCCCTTGCTCAACTTAAATCAATAGCCAATGCAGCTATCCTAACTGGACGGTCTTAATGCTTTTCTCATCGACTCTAATTAAAAAAGGGGGATGTGTCAAGAGAAAACATACACTGTAAAGTACCATATTCCCTCAAGCCAAGCTGTTAAAATGTGAATAATGTTCTCAATGCTTGATCCCAGGCCAATATGGAATCCCTAAGCCATGGTACTTCCCTTTCACTGCATCGTATTGGTGTGGGACTGCCTCAGTGACTGACGTTTACCCCGACTTGCAGGACGAGTCTGATGTACATAATGGTAAACTGCCACGTGATTTCCAATTCTCACCTGTGCTGTGTGTGAGGGACATGTGTAACTGTAGCGCAATATACCCAGTTATTATGTATTTGTCAGATTCTCAAGTTAATTGGGGAGTAAGTTAATTGGGATGGGTTGCAAACAAACATTAGCACCTTTTGTATCACATAGGGTGATAATAGAGCTTGCTCTTTGTGGGGGGAAAAAAAGGTGAATTTTAAGTTAGGAACTTGTTAATTAAAATTCAGAGTCAGTGAGTTATTTATGTCTTTTAGTACCAAGCTTTTTACTTTTTTAAAGAGTTTATGAGGAAACACAGCATTTTGTGTGTTTGTCAACCATATTATTTTAAATGTGTACATAGTTACTGATCTGAACAACCTTTTTCTTAATGTGTGTATTTTTGTTGTTATCTTGTATTAGTCCTTGTATGTCTGGAAGAAGGGCTACCATTTTGTGTACACTTAGTTTATGTCTTCTAAAGAAATGTATATCTTTAATAGAATTTTACCTGCTTTGATGCTTGTTTCTCTATTTTTTTTGTGTTTATGAATGGATGAATCTAAAGAGTATCTGGAGAAACCACCACCCGATATGAAAGCAGGGGTCTCAATCCGCAATCTAGTGAAAATCTACAAGACTGGAAAGAAGCTCGCTGTGGACGGCCTGAGCGTGGACTTCCACGAGAATCAGATCACATCTTTTCTCGGCCACAATGGAGCCGGAAAAACGACCACAATGTGAGCTGCATTATCTATTTCTCCCATGCTTTGCCACTTGGCTCAACATTCATGTAATTTCACAGGGTGCAACTAATCTAACTTGTACACAATGCCTACTGTTCTGTGGCTACATTAAGTCAGCGGTCACTGCTTTGAAAGAGTGACATCTTCTGAGGGGACATTTATCACACAGAGTCAGCTGTTGCGTTGATAGTGAGACTTATCTAATTGCTGTTTAAGGAATAGTGGAAAAGTTGGAAGGGGTTTAGGATGGCAGCACATAACTGAAACCCAGTGGCCCAGAAAGGATGAGCGAGAGAGGGAGCAAGTGATGCAAGACTAAGGGCTGAAGGGAAGACATCCGCTCTGAGCAACTGTAACGAAACATAACAGAGCACAATACCAGGAAGGACAGAGGAAGGACTTTGTCACACACCGAAGCTCTGTGTGGATGCCTTTTCAGAACACAGCATCCATCTATCTGTGACATGCAGTGTTACAAGTGAATTTATGCACACATAAAAAACCAAAAAACAACACATATAGCTTTTTTGGGGATATGCCGAAAATGTGTCACATCCCAAATAATACTAATAAAACTACCTTTAACCAAAACACTTAATATTAAAGAGTTTGTTTTGTCTAAGATGGTGTTTTTTGCAAAGTTTATGAGCTTTTGTATGGTGTTTGATGTTTTTCTGCCCAGGCTACTAAATAAATGATACATAATTAATGACGTGAGACTGAATACAAGATAATGGAGATGATATGGATTGCTCCAGATCTTCTGATGTACTTGTGATGAAATCATCTTGTTTGAACATGTTAATAAAGTTGGACATAAAATCTATACACAGATATGTTTAAATGTTTGCAGCCTCTATAATTCTAGTTTAGATGATTTATCATGATGTAAAAATAATTAATAAACAGCCTTAATCCATCTTTAAACTTTTTTTTCCCCCTCTGCAGGTCAATTCTGACAGGACTATTCCCACCTACATCAGGAACGGCCCTCATCAACGGATATGACATCCGGACTGACATGGACAGCATCCGAAAGTATTTGGGAATGTGCCCACAGCACAATGTCTTATTCAATGAGTGAGTCAATTTACTGGTCATTGGTACGAACCTGTTTTGTCTCTGGTGTATTTAAAAGAGAAAAAAAAACAGATCATTAAAGTACAATTCAATCACGTGCATAATGAGGGCTCAGGCTTGGCTTATGTTCCACATCAACACAACACAATCATTATCTCTTTCCCTTATTCTGTTAAAATATGAAATGAACTTTGCTCACTCAGTCCACTAAATTCCTCCTCATAGCATCGTTCCCAACCATCATTCCGTTTTTTTTTTCACCTTTAGATTCCCCTCTATTCCTCTGTCTGCACAAACTGATTACCTGCAACTCGACACAAGTCCTACATCATAATTATGGCTGAGCTCCTGCAAATTACTTTCATTAATATTAATCCCAGACAGTCAAAGCATCTATATTAAGTAGGGTTAAAATATTCATGCAAACACAGAGGTAGACATCACGACATATTATGTTCTCACCTGTGAGGCGGTTTTAATAAAATCCAAGCCTTTTCTTTATGAAAGTTCACCAAAGTCTTGCGTATGCATTAATGCCACGTTTTCTGGAGATTTCAAACTCTTACATATGATTAGTGGCAGTTGATATCACTCCCACCTCCTCACATGTCAGTCAAATGGATTTAATAATAATTATGATATTATTTTCACTCCCACAGGCTGACAGTGGAGGAGCATATCTACTTCTACGCCAGGCTGAAGGGACTCAGCCGCGATGAAGTGAAAGTTGAGATGGACCAGATGATTAAGGATGTTGGTTTACCACACAAGCGAAAGGATCTCGCTAAGAATCTGTCAGGTGTGTCTGAATGTGTATATGTTGACATGTTTTGCATGTATGTATTCGGTGTCTGATTTAAATTAGATGTGCATTTTGTTTTTGATGTACGCATCAGTTTCCGTGCTTAGCTCATTCATTTTCCATGGGAAGGAGTATCATCTGTAGAATATCCTTTCTACTGAGGATAAAGCTGCCCTGTTACACCATCCCCCTGCATATGATGTACACATGCACTGTACCTGTGTGTCACAGGTTGTAATTCATTGTCTGGGGGGCTTGAGCAAGTCCTGCTTGATAAATTGTCCCCAGTCATGGATTGCTAGTAAGCAAAATCGCCGAAATATGACTTTCAAGGTTGATCTATGCTGATATTTCCACTACATTAGCACTACATTGGTTGCATTTCGAAGAGCTCGCTATGAGAGACTGTGAGAGACACTGGAATAAGTAGAGAAAGGTGTATCTATCCCTGCCATCAATCATTTTACACCAGAAGACAATAAAACCTGGAGAGGTACATCTCGACACATTTTCTTCCATTATTATTTCCCAATAATGTGTCCATTTTACGTCTGAAACCTAATGTTGACAGATGGTTGTGTAAAATTATTCTACTACTACCCAGGACATCGATCAGTATCCATTTCATGTCAGCTGCAGTTTTTTCCCCTTTTTTATTGTCATAAGAGCACATGTCCAAGACAAAACATATTAGTAAGATACTGTAGCTGATGTAGGTTGTTCTGTCTTCTAGGTGGGATGCAGAGGAAACTGTCTGTGGCTATAGCATTTGTCGGTGGCTCGAAAATCGTCATCCTAGACGAACCTACAGCAGGAGTGGACCCCTATGCCCGCAGGGGTATCTGGGAGCTGCTGTTAAAGTACAAACAAGGTATGGGATCAGTGGTAAGAACCAAGGCTCCACTGAAGGCTTTGTAGTCCCCTATGTTTTTAGGATTGACTGGAATGCACAGAGCGCATGTTTGATCTGTTTCAAACTGAGAAAACTTTCCAAAACTGAGAGCTGAGCTCAAGGTAAACTTTTAACTGACACAGCTGAAATGTATCCAATATGAGAGCTGTTAAGGTAATGAACCATTTAGAGTAGCCTGCAGAAATTCTTTCTTAATTTTTTATTTTTTTTGCCTTGCTCTGTATGACACTCAATTGTGGGTGGAGAGATATTATAATTTGTACTGGAACAGATTTAAATGGATGTGAAGATAAGGGAATCCAAGAAGCTTTTAATTGACATTGCTATTTAACAGAGTCCATAATTGTCTGTCATACCAGTCAGCTTTTCACTCTGGTCTTATGCTTAGAGGTTGCTGGTGGCTGTAAGCAATACATGGACATTATAGTTAACAGCTGACATCTCAACACATGTTTAACTGTTTAATGTACGCTGAGTGACATTCCGCCCTCGCTGTGTCATTAGCTTCTCTCTCTCTCTAATCAAGTTCTTTCACCCCAATTGGGAGGCGGAGATAACTCTGTTATATTGAGAACACCCACATTCTGGCTGGATGAATGAGTCATGTTTTGTGCCTCTCCAGTCTTATTTGCAACACAGTGTTACTAAGGGTTTCCATTAAGAAAAAGAAAGGACAAAAAAAAAAGGCTACAGGCAGTCTATTTGTCTGAAAAAGCTACAGAATGAAATTGAACTTAATATTGTGGTTTTTCATAGCTAATTAAGTGTGCAGGTTTTTCTCACACAGGCAGGTCACCCAGATTACCCTAAGTGGGTATTGTTTTGATTTGATTCATTAGGGGCTTATTTTCATCAAAATGCTAATATGGTGGCATATTGGTATTCGATAATTCCATAGATCTTTGCATTGAATGTGGCTTTTAATGTCTCTTTTGTCACGTGTAATTAGAAAATGACCGTAGAAGGTGAAGATTTGAAGTAAAAATGGGCAAATTATAAATTTTTTATTATTATCCATTACTGGAAGTTGATTACTATTAAATTACCCCACTCATTATATTATAAAATGGGCCTTGAGGATGATATTCATATAATGGATTTGATACATTCAGCCTTGTGCTTTCAGCCCGTGTGTTCTTTTGCTGCGACAGCATCATTTAATATCACCTGATTTATTCATTGTAACTGACAAATTTACCAATTTAAAAGCCTTTTGTGGTGCCTCGAAAGGCCTGGTTCTGCTTATTCTTTTATTTTTACTTTACATAGCTCTTTACTGCCACATAAAAATGACAAATTTACAGTTACAAAATTACATTCATGCCGATGATACACAACCTAACAAATTCTCGATCACATAGCTAACATAGGTAACTTGATACCCAAGGAGTTGTCCCACTGACTTATTGATTTTCTCATTTTAACAGCTTGTATCAGTAGCCATTTAGCAATTGGAAGTAACAACTTTAGCTTCCCTGAAGTAAGTTATTAGGATTTAACTCTTAGTTAATAAGTACAGTTAAATAACATAAATCAGCTGCTCCAAAATTCGACATTGAATACTTACACCATGAATGCTGCATTTAGGCTGGGATTAGACTTGACACATGTAGGCAGGTGATTTACTTTGTGAGAAACAAGGGGTGCAAAGAAAATGTGGGAAGCAGTCAATATTTTTAGAACACAGAAGGTTGATGTTTCTCCTATGGCTTGTTTAACACCTCTGAAATATGTGAAAGGTTGTATACTTGTCTATGAGGGTGGAACTTTATTGAAATAAGAAGAATTATAATTATTCAGTTATTGTTAAATAAGTGTAATGTATCATTACGAATCTCACCTTGAAAATATACTTACTAAATTCAAGTGGGATGTTTTTTAGCAGCTCCATTTATTGTAGGCTCTGATAGTAGCTGCATGCATTTTGAGAGTTTCTCTGGCAGTTGTGAAAAATTGAAGTACCATACATAATGCATTTTTCCCAGGAATACAAATTAATCTAGGGTTGAAGCCAATGTTGCATTACAAATGGCATAAAAATGCATCAGCATTTGTTTCTTGTATGTGATCTTTCAAGTTTTTCATGACACAGAAAAAAAGCCATTCTGAAGATTTTTTTAGGTGTAAAAGTGCTAATGTTTTAATATCAAACCTCTTCAATAAATGTGTTGCAGAGGGTGCAGGGAAAGGCCAAAGCAAGCTGTGAACTTTCAGCCGTAGTATTTGGTACATCATATAACATTTAACACAGTACTCACACTGAAAAATATTATTTCAGCCTGTGTAACCTTCAGAAAATAGTTACAGATTCCTTGCAATAACCAAAATTTCAGATCAAAACATTTGGCAGAACACTAAAAGGGAATAAAACTTAGTATTAAAAATGGAGCTGCATTATATTATATTTGGTTGCTTTTAATTGAAACAACAGGCCCATCTGTTTCTTTTAACTCTGTGGATGGGCATCAGGGTCATTTTAAAATGTAGCAATGCAGCAAGAACATTCTGCAATCCTGCCAGCCATCTGTGGAGTTTGTGCATGTTCTGCCTGTGGAGTTTTCTCTGGTTTCCTCTCGCACTCCAAATACATGCAGGTTAGTTTCATTGGCGACCCTAAATTGCCCCATAGCTGCAAATGTGAGCATTAATGGTTGTCAGCTGGGATCGGCTCCAGCCCCCCTGCCCAGCCCAAAAAGGATAAGCGGGTATGGCCAATGAATAAATTGATTGCCACAAACAGCAGTTAATACAGTTTTGTCCAATAATTCATCTTACTGCTGATGTACATAAAATCTGTCCAGCTTTACTCAACCACTGTGAAATTCATTTCTATCAGCTTGATTTAGGGGGAAGGAAGCTAAATAACAGAAACCAGATTTCCAAGGCTCACTTTGCTGTACGTAGTGCGAGTACCAATTTACCTGAACACGCCCAACTCCATTTGAAATATCACTTTGTGCTGTAATGCACCACAACACACTATAAATCAGAATACCTTTGTGGGCCATCTGCAGTCCAAACACTTTTATTTTGCTCCCAACTCACGGATGATGAAGTGCGATTTGATTTTTTCCCCCTCTTGTAAACCACAACAAATCCCCAGGAAAATCATCTGTGAGTTTGAGCATCCTATTCAAAATGAGCTGGCTCAGTCAAACTAAACCTCAAGCAATCTCCCCAACCCACCCCCTTCATAAGCATAGCGTTTTCTCCCCATATGTTAAATTGACTGGGTTGTGGGCATTCATTCATTTTGGGCATTTTTGCTGGAGTTTTGTATATAGAGGGATCCAGACTTGCTTGGCATAACATAAGGCAGCAATACTTAACTAAGAAGAGATGGATTTAGCAGCTCAGCTGGTTGCCGGGCACACAAAAGAGGAGTGGGGGGAGACGAGACAGAGGAGAAATAGTTGGCCAAGCAAATTGGCTGCATTGGGCTGCAGTTAATGACCTCTGAGTGTGTCCTTGTCCCTGGGATAATGTGACCTGCGAGGATACAAATTTAACTTGCTCAGTGCAAAAAAAAGCCGCCAAGCTCAGCAGAGCACCTGACCTTTTGCAATAAACACCAGCAAATTCAGTGAAGAAAGGGTGAAAACATCTAGTTGGCTGCTCACTGAAAGTGCATCTCCTTGCCATGTTTTGGGATTGATTTGCTTGATGCCGCACACCTGTCATCTATATAGGGAGTTGATCTCAGACTTACAAGACTAAGAGGCTGTACTAAATGCTAATGACCGCATGCTAACATGCTTGCACTGACAATGTTAGATGGAAAGCCTCATGTTAACTTCACATTAACTTTGGAATATATTTTTGCACAACATTACACACTAGTTATTAGGATTCATCCTTTTGGCACTGTGGATATCTGTACTAAATTGAATGGCAATCCATCCAATAATTGTTGAGACAACTGAAAACCAAAAGTTTCATCCTCGCCGTGGCGCTAGAAGAAAAGTCAAGGGATCACCAAAGTCAGTTGAATTCATCCTCAGGCCACAGTGAATGTCTGTACCACATTACATAGAAATGGTGGACTGAGCAACAGGCCGGCATTGCCGTCAAACTCCAGCTGTAATTACCAGAGTCTTTTGGCCTCACTAACTGTAAATAATGTCATTATCTTGAGATAGCACAGTTTGTTTTTTTCAAAGTTACTGACTTCTAAGCAGGTTTCTTTCTTTGTCACTTAATAATAAAGTTAGCGGATTAAATGTTTCCTGCTTTAAAACACGACTGGATCAAAAGTTACCCTGTACTCTGTGATACCGCTTTCATGCTGACTGCACAGACATGACCATGCTGTGACTTCATTACAGATCTAGCCCTTTTTCTGATTTCTTGGATATGTGATAATTAGTGTGTGTTATCTGATACAGCATGATATGAAAGGATCAGAACACCTGTGAATAACCTTGCAATGCATGCTGTAGTTGTCATTGCAATTGTGCTCAGTTTGATGCCTCTTGAATCAAAGGACTCGCTGCACAAAAGGAAAAGGGAGAGCTGAAATAAAACGTGGTCTCATAGAAACGAAGGAAAGTAGGCTTCGGGTGGCCTTTATCATCATTTTAATTTTGTCCCAGATTCACACCCACGCACTCCTCTGGAGTTTGCTTTGTTGCCATGTGGATAAGCATGGGTGAAAAACACAGTGGAATTGGCAATAAGGAGATAAGTGACTACCATGCAGAGACAGATTGTGATATTGGCTTGATTTGAACACTTTTGATCAGTGGCATCTTTTCTTCTCAGGCTTCTTTTTCATAATGACAGTTGTCAAAACAAACATGTCCAAAGAAAAAAAATCTTCAGATGTGCAATTTCTTTTTTAAATTCCCAGTCTGTGTCTTAACTTTGTCATATATTTCTGTCCGAGTGTTCTTATTCTTTACTTCAGACACAGTGCCTGTTACTCAGACACAACCATGCACACTACTTCAGACACCGAGCACACACTCATCATGTGGCCATTCTTGTGACATTGATTGAGTCTCTCCTTCTGCCTGTCTTCAGGTCGCACCATCATTTTGTCTACACACCACATGGATGAGGCAGACATCTTAGGTGATCGCATCGCCATTCTCTCCCACGGCAAGATGCAATGCTGTGGCTCCCCACTCTTCCTAAAGAAATGTTTTGGCAGCGGCTACTACCTCACCCTAGTCCGAGATGGGACTGAAAAGAGGACAGCTCAGCGTATTGGTATCGTAGACAGTCCAGCCAAAGAGGTACGAACAGAAAGCTAATGTAGTATCTAGTTAATAATTACCTTTTGAACCTAATATTTAGGCAAGTAAGTTATCAGAAACCATCGTGTTGGTATCCTCAAGGATATTTCACCTGTGCACATGGCTGTTGACGGCTGTGTGAGCTCATTATCTTCAGATAAATGCAAATTTGGTGATTAGGACTATTGCCTGACCATGCAATTACCCTTCTTTTTTATCCTTATTAAAATATCTTTACATCAAACTGCTGTAATTGGAAGGGGATTGTTCAAAGAACTTCAGCTGCAAGCCCCTTTGACACACCACTCTCTAGTCTATTATTGAACATGGCTCCCTCTGACTTTCCTGAGTGCTCTCTTTCTCTTTTGCCGCCCTCCCCCTGTAATGATCAGTGTTTAGTCTCTCCCAGCATGAGAATTGGCAAACGTCTACATGCTGGATGATACTAATTGTCACCGGGGAGAGGGGTGATTCTCGCTTTTGCTCGCCAATGGTGCCTCGCACACTTAGTTTTAATCAATAGGAGCAAATGAACAAGATGCACTGATGCCAGCAGGGCTGGAGCAATTACCATTAGTCTGCAGGCTCTTTGAGATGGGTAGAGTCATTTGTTTGAAAGAAAGAAATAAACATGCGTACACCTTTTGTGGGTAAGGTGGAATTGTACACTCTTTCACAGATGACGACCTTGTAGCTCAGTGGAAGAGCTGGACAAAGTTTGATTCTACTGATCTCATTCAGTGACATTAATCTCCATTTGATAAAGTTCTTAAAAAATGCAGTGAGGTTTATTTGACCTTTGTTGGAATTAAAAATGTATTCTTTCTTTCTGTGTGTTGTCATAGACTGATAAGACTGTGACTTCATGTTACATTGTAGGTTGACCGCATTACTTGTCTCATGCATAAGCTTTATTTAGAGTAATTAAATCGAAACTTGTGGATGGCATCCATTATTACATTAATGTAAGACAGGGGTTGTCAAGGAGACACTGTTCATCATTCTAAGTGGTAAGGCATGATAAGGCCTTTTTAATCCAATTCTGATTAACAGGAGAAAGAAAGTCCTTTGAGGAGCAGCAGCCCGGATGATGGCATCGGCAGCCAAAGCTGGAGCAACTCTGATTCCTCAGGTACAAACTTTATCTTCGTTACTTCCAGGGGCACCACCTAACCTAACCTGCAAACCTATTCTATGTGAAACTTGTTTGAATATTTGTGACAATATCTCATCCAAAATCTATTCAGGCTGTCATCAAACCCCTAGTAGACATCATAAGTTACCATAACACACTGAGTTAGGTACTGTAGCTCAGCTTCATGTCAGCCTTCTTCAAAACAACGAAGAAGACTCATTAGCTCACATTATTTTCACCTTTTCAAGACACAAACAAACAGACACAACCGGAGATGTAAAGTAGCTGCTGCCTTGAGATGCTGTTGAATGTATGAACTTCTGCTAGAGTGCACTTCAATGTTTTAGTCAAATGGGCAGCACAAATGAAAGAGTTGGAAAAGATGATGTGGGAAAATTATGGACGTTTAAACATAAAACTATCATGAACAGTATTTTGAACATACTGTTTCATAAAAGATGACAAATTCCCTTCAAATGAATGATTTGTTTTGGAGCCTTGCCAGCGCTGGAGGATGAATAAAACGCTCGTTCTGTTTTTAAATAAAGCTTTATTGAAATTTCTCCAATATGTCTTGACACACATGATATGCACTTACAGGGCTGCAATGATTAATCAATTAGTTGACTGAAAGAAAATGAATTACAATCTATTTTGATAATCGATTAATCGTTTCATAAATTTTTCTGAAATTATTTGCTGCTTTTCTTTGTCATTTATGAAGGTATGAAAAGTCTGTGGGTTTTGGACTGTTAATTGGACAAAAGTAGCAATTTGAAGATGTCACTTTGGGCTCTGGGAAATTGTGATTTTTCACATTTTACTTTAACATTTTATAGACTAAATGACAAATCTTGAAAATATTTGGCAGATTAATCAGTCAATGTAATTGCTAGTTGCAGCCCTACTTTTCACATCAGCAAACTGAAGCAACAACAAAATAAAACTCCAAATACCACCACAGTTACTTGAATACAGCTGATGACAAAAGAATAATCCAACTCCTCGGAGTCTCTCATCTTGTAGAAAACCCTGAAATATACAAACTGATGGATTCAAATTAAATCATTTTTTGCCTAATATCTCTGATGACCAGTGTTTAATGTCAGTCCAAATTAGTCCTGGAAAACATGGATCAATACATGTTAAATTCCACATTTTAGGCAATTTACTGATATATTATTGCCATTTCATTTTCTCTAATTTGATGCTTTCTCTTTTATTTATTTAATCCTCCAACCAATTATTCACTGAGCTTACAGTATAGTGTGTCAGGCAAATGATCAAATCTTGTTTTCCATGACCTTATTTCAGTTTTTCTGGATGGAATTGTAAAAGATTAAAGAATTGTAGAGAGACAGCGGAACTGGAACACATTCTGCCCAACTCAAACACATGATGCTGGTGATTTCACCTGATTTGATGATTTTTTGTCTTGATCATGTAAACTAAGACACTCCTGCCAAAGATCAGAGAAAAAATCTCAGGTAGGCTCCAGTTTATTGTGCATGGAAAATCAATCATACTTGCCCACACCTTCAAAATGATTATTCCCATGATGGTTAAATATGAGATACCACAAAAGCAACCATATTTCCACAAGTAACAGCACATTTCTCTTAATTACCACACACACAAACACACAACCCAGGAAACGGACATAAACACACACACACACACATTTTCACAAATAATTTAATCTGATGTGTGAAGCAGATCCATTTACTTCTTCATAAAGCACCAAGCCGTTGGTTGTTAAGCTGCAGTAATTATGTATGAGAAGTTCTGGATCAATAATGGATGCGGTGCGTTCTGCAACACTGTCCTGATTGATTCTCACTAAGACCCAGCTTCAGAATGGATGAGACAGGAGAATTATGTCCACTGCTCTGTTTCAGTATGTTTAAAGGTCACAGCTTCAGGTATGTTGCATTCTCGATACGTTGCATAGCGGTTTTTCAATGTCTTACTTCAAGAGATATTTGGGGAAGTTTCTCTGATATTGCATTTTGATACCGTATTCTTCTGCAACCAATAGTGGCGGTTGCTCTTGAATTCTCTGTTATATCACTCCAGCAAACAACTTCATCTAAAAGGATGAAGGAGACATACAAAGAGAGATAGAAATATATATTTCCCACAAAGGTCTGCGGTTTGTGTGCATTCTTTCGAGTATATCTTGTAAGTAATTTGGCGGCTATTCGTCCGGCAGATTTGACAGCCGTGGGTCAACTTGTGCGGCGTCACGTCCCCGAGGCGGTCTTCTTAGAGAGCATCGGTCAGGAGATCACGTTCATACTGCCTTATGGTGGAGCCAGAGACGGGACCTTTGCCCTGCTCTTCCAAGAGCTTGACCTGGCGATGGCTGACCTCGGACTGACGAGCTACGGCATCTCTGACACAACGCTGGAGGAGGTACACCAAGCGTGGGATTGACAACCTAGCTAGAGATATAAGCATGCACACATACAGAGAGCCAGCCTACATACAGACAGGAACATACAAGTGCACATGCAGATTCACACTTGTTATAGCTGCAGTTACACTTACTGTTATTTTTTTGTTATACAGAAGCACACAGTACAAAGATTGTAGCACTATAACAAGCAACTTTACATTTTAGCTAATAACTTAAAAAAAACATGAGTTCTGGGATATTTCTTTCCCTCAGATTCTCCTAAATAAATCACTTTGATAGTTAGATGCCAATTTGAAATGAATGCAAGGAGTTGCTGCACTTTCACCCTAATATTTCAACTTACTAGTAAAACTGTTCTCCTCACTGTCAAATAATTTTCTCCATAAGCACTGAGCCACTGTAGCATTATCAGTAGCAGTAGCATTGTCATTGTTATCATTATTAAAATACATGTTTTATTTCTTCTAAACCAATGACTCATGAAGCTTGTTTGGCATCCAGACCAGTCTTGGATCATAAGTCTGAGTGACTGTTGGTTAATGCGCTCCATGTAACTCAGACATGAGAGACACTCATGGCCTGCAGGCAATGTAAATAATTCCTTCTGAATTTCTAAAATTCAGACACAACAAGGTTGTTCCATCCGTCCATGTTTTCTTTTGATGTCCAACTACACTTCAATTGAAATACGCAGTAATGTTCCATACACGGCACTAATAAACAAGGACGCATAGTTTGGATGTCTCATGGAAGTTACACATAATAACATTTACTGTGGTTAATGTAAGTACTTTCATTTTTGTTGTGTTTTTATAATGTCAGTAGTTCTATTTTAATGCATTTTGGCTGATATACTTCACCACATAAAATACAAATTATATATTTTGTAGGCTTTCCCAGAAGTGTGCAGAGACTTTTTAGGGGGCAGATGTTGCAACATGGATTATACCCACAGCAGAATGAAATAAGGGAAGGTCACTTGGAAATGGTTCGCAAATATGTTGATTTATTTATTTTGACATATGGCCTGAATTAATAAATGGAGTCAAGGAGGGCACTTCTCTTAGAGAGCTAATTGGCAGGTGCTCAAGTAAAGATTAGGGTTTCTGTGGGTGTGGATGTAAAACCTCAACTGACTCTAAGCAGAAACTTAACAGGAATAGCCGACATCTGCATTGAATCTGTGTACACTTTCTGAGTTCAGTTTGTGCATAACAAAAAAACTGAGCAGCTTAGTCAACACTCATCCACTGCAGTATCATTAGTTTGCATTCACCCGGCTTGTGTGCATGCTCATAGGGTGACAGGAAACATACTGTAGCTCTCGTGAGATGGTATGTTCACACAGAATTTGTTAATTTCACAGATATTTCTCAAAGTGGCAGAAGATACCGGAGTAGATGCAGAAATACCGGGTAAGACGATATATATGCATGCTAACACATGTCACGGGGATACCATCTCAGGATACACTCATGTAGCTTAACACTGGTAAAAGATTGGTAATATTCTTAGCTGTATAAAACATTATACTTTATGTCCACCATTGCAGACTCCCTTAACGTATTGTGGGAAAAAAAACAAAAAACCTCTCAATTCTCCACTTTTCTTATACAGTTGGTATTTCTTTGGAGCCAGAATCTGGTTGCCACACAAGGCACTTCTGTGTTGCCTTCAACATTTAGCAGTGATGTTGGTTAATCATAATTTGTTAGGTTGAATGCTGTTTGGCACCTGTAAAAGAAGCGTGACAACGAGCTGATTTTTATTACAGCTAACCTAACTCCAAAGAGGCCATTTCATGTGTCCACACTGCAGGCACATCAGTCAAACACAAAAACAAAGAAACTGAACAAAAGCATTTAATTTGCTAAAAGAAAAGGTTTCGGAATCATTACGACAAATGCCGAACACAAACAAATGGAAATGTCTTTGGACAAACTTATTACATGTTGAAACTAAACAACAACAGTATTAGTCCCCTTTGTGACAATAAGGGAAATGCCATTTTTCTGCTAGTCTACCCACCCTGCAAATACACTTGTATGGAATGAGAATTGCCCTCCACACCCTCCACACCTTATCTGTAGCGTCGTCTATCACCAAACAACTTCACTTTTCAGTTTGATCTCACGATCTGATTTCCTCACGTTCCCAAAACACCTGGGTTTGTGCTTTTACAGGGAATAATATGGCGTCTAGCAGGCCAGGTAGCTATTCTTATTGTTATTTATAACCCTAAATTAGGTCAGGCCAAAACAACATATCTTATTTGTATTCCCACAGCAACAAAGGAGCTGTTGGTGAGAGACTCCAAAAGAAGCTCCCGCGCATCCAAGCGGAACAGCATCGCCAGCGTCCACAATAAAACAGAACAAGTCTCCGGAATGAATGGCAAGTCTCCAAAGTTTTTTTTTTTTTTTGTGAAGGAAGTTTAATTGAGCATTTGTGAATTTACTTAACAATGCAGAAAGATGACTGATGATTCATATTTATGGGTGTTTGTTTTTTTTTAAATAAAAACAAAATGAAATAAACTATAATTCCTGCTTGATTCTTTCGGTTTCTCATACAGGATTAAAGGAAAAGTTCACAAGTAAAGTGGAAGGTAGGTACCGTATTTCGTCCTTACTGCACACAAGCTTAGCTTCATTTTCCACAAAACGTTTATTCTTCAGTTATTAACTTCATTTAGTTTGGCTTCAATTTGTTTCACCTCAGTGGCTGTTTTAAAAAGAGGGCATAAACAAGAGCTCTGTCTTCAGAATGAGTCAGAATTTCCATCCAGTCCATCTAACCTGTCTCTTCACCTATTCAATTTTGCCCTTATGAAAGAAATTAACTTGCGTAAAACGTCTTTCATGATGAAAATGGTTTTCAATCAGAGTGTGCTTTATTATCTTAATGACTACTGTGAAAATATAGTGCTTCTTTTTTTTCTTTTTGCTACGAGTAGAAAACCCACGGTGTTTATCACCTTTTCCCTGCTGAGTCACACCCAGATTTCCAAAACATGATGTACAAAAAAAAAAATAGTTACTACACTGAGGAATGAGAAAGTGCAGCTGGCAGGTTTAAAACTTAAGTTATATTTGATCAGCCCATTAGCTGTGCTGGAAAGCGGGCTCAGCAGGTCTTTTTCATATGCGTAGATGATAAATAACGTGGTGGGTTAATGTCCACTCCAGATTTAAAGAAGAGCACCAGTGTCAGTGGGAAGGGATCCACGGTCATCACCGGGTGGAAGCTGATCAGGAGGCAGTTCCTGGCGCTCTTTATCAAGCGCTTCCACAACGCCCGAAGGAGCCGTAAGGGACTCATTGCCCAGGTAATGGCCTTCGTCTGTCATATTGATGAATTGGAGGGTTACACTAGGAGAGCTGCATGGGAGGATTAAGGCAGGATTGTATGAAATACATGTTGGCTTTCAAAATCAGTTAATGACATATATGATAGAGTATGCTAATTGAAACTCTGGAGGGAAAAGTCATGTCATCCATCTAGATGGAGTCAATAGTAAAGTTGTGGGGATAGATATCGCCACAGAAGGCAGTATATGTGGAAGGGAAAAGGTTGAAAAATGGGAAGAGCAGCACTCAGAATGATGTAACATGATGTCAGTAAACTGCACATACAATGATTATCTTTACCTCCCAAGGGAAGCTATGTGCAAAGTACACTCGAGGGACTACAGAGGCTAAAGTTGGCGTTCATTGCTGCAGAGGAGGAGATTTTGCTCTTTCATTTTTGATGAATCACTCTATGCGAGCAGAAAAGTGTCAGAATTGTTTCAGGGCCGATTTATGAGGTCTCACCTATGCATTTTGACAGCCAGTCATGCCTAGCTCGGCCAGGAAACTGTTGATACGTGTGTGATGTGTGAGTCTCTGAAAGGTCTTTTTGCTGGCTTCAGTTAGAGCACCGTCAGTTTCACCTGATCGCTGTGATTGGCACCAGAAAGGCAAAGTGACACCTGTGGTTTGTTTTTCCTTGGTTTTACTGTGTGCTAATCATGTGTTTCCATTAGACATGTATTAAATGTGATCGCCTAACAATTACAGAGATGACAGACTTCCATTAGCCTATTAAGTGTACGTCTATATTATTTTGTTCCTCATAAACATAATTTCAAAAGTCAAAACCAATAAACAGGCGTAATTTAAACAAGTCCAAACCAATTTCGGCATGTAGCAATTTCCAAGGTAGTTAAATCCTTTTTTGAAAGTTCTAAAAAGTGTGTTCTGACTTCCAAGTGGGTGGACACGCATACAGCCAGCCACCTAGATTCACAGTGTGTATCCAAATATCATGTAATGCCATCAGTTATGACAGCTTCCATGATGCTGAAGTAATCATAACTGAAAAATGAGTGAAGTGCAGCTCATCTGCTCCGATGAGCTCCGGTGAGCTCCGGTGTGTGTGTGTGTGTGTGTGAGAGAGAGAGAGAGAGAGAGAGAGAACAATGTTTCACCTTTGTGAGGTGTACAGGTTCTTCTTGTAATTTGCTCCAGTACCAATCCCCATTAGTCACTGTCAGTCTTGGACGTCCCTCTTTAGTACGGCCGAGCAGGATAGAAGGATAAGTGTGCGAGTGTGTACGTACAAGGGTGCACATTGTCTGCAAGGGCGCACCTCCTACCTCTCCCTTTTTATTCATTTGGCTAAAGGTTTTTTTCTTTTTTTTTCTTTGCCCCATCATGTCAACAGCTCCCATTGTCAGCAGATATGATTGTGTGGTGAGTTAATCTCCTCGAATACAAGCAGTTAGGGGGGAATATAAAAGAGGATTATGGCATGTAACACAAAAAGAGTGATTTATGGGAATGAAAGTTGGGGACAGGCGAGTTTTGTCCGAATCAGTGGTTCTTGGTTATGTTGCAGTGGACGAGCTGAAGGCTTCTGGTGTTTGGAGCCCAAACTGAGCTGACTACAACACGCCTTTGCGGTGAAGCAGCAGTTGATGTAATTGTGTGTAATTCCAGATATTTCTGCTGTTTTTTACCGATTTACTGCAACAGCGATTTGCTATATTTAAGTTTCTATATGGTTTCCATTGTGGATATTATTTTGCAATTGGAATTAACAAGTTTACTATTTATTTTATTATGTCTGAATGCTGTGACAAAAAATGATCACACCAATAAAAATAGGAAATAAATTCTAAACTAACTCAATCTAATGAGCCATTTGACTTTGCAGGAAATAAAATACATCGTAATCATGTTTTAGTGTTTATACCCAGTTTGCGTGTAAATCCTGAGCTCTTCTTTAAATCTCCACCAAACTTGAGAGTGCGATAAACTCATGCATTGTTCATGGGAGTGCTTTGGCTTTGAGGGCGTAATGACTTCTCCCTTTTTTTTTTTTTTTTTT
>JAVQJD010053210.1:0-106053 GCA_036023655.1 Nannoperca australis | reverse complement strand
CAGACACAGTACAAAGATGAAAGGGAGACCTGCCACTGTGCTCAAGGACACCGCTTCCCACTATGTAATTAGAAATGTACACAGATGATTTGGTTGCAGCGATATGATTAGGCAAAGCAGTCCCCAGTCTTAGGACTAATCAGCTCACTTCTGAGAGATACTCCAAGACTGCTGGTGTGTGTGTGTGTGTGTGTGTGTGTGTGTGTGTGTGTGTGTGTGTGTGTGTACTAGAAGTAGTAGAAGTAGAGAGGGTGTTACATACCACTAGGCATCCCTCTCACTACAAACTCTGTGAGGGTGCACTGGAGAAACTGGCATTCAGACACCTATGCAGATAGAGTTAGACATCCAGAGATGGGAAAAACACAGAGGGACGGCTATGAGCAGACATTTGATTTGAGCACGCAAACACATATGCAAGATGTGCTTATTATGGGAATTAGGTCCACCATTGATAGAAGAGGGAGTTATAACTGCATGTACTGCATGTATTATGAACCCTGGCTGCTGAGTGTCAAAGACTTGCAATGATGAAAACGTGTCGAATGAGAGAAACGAAGGGTACAGTATACGTAGTGTAGGAAAGAGATTGGCATGATTAAGGGGAGAATGAAAAGAGAGTCGTCATAGAGTTCTTCTGATACAAGCATAGTGAGTAATAATGTACTTGACTGGAAGTAAGATTCAAGAAGATCATGAAAGAAAATGTTTCACTGTTGTACTTTTGAGTCGTTTTCAGGTCAAGCTTCAAACCAGTCCTTTGAGAGCGCCGCATTTTAAGGTCAGCTCAAGAAGAATTGAACAAGAACACCTTAAACCCCAAAACATATGTGCCCTGGAGCTAAAGGCCCGGACATGCACAAAAGAGGCGATGGATCCGAGTAATGAGCAAAGGCCAATTAAAAAGAGCTGCTCCCTCCTCCTCCTCCTCATCTACCACCTCCCTTTCTCCTCCTCGCTGTATCTGTCCTTCTGTCTCTCCTCCTCCAGTGGCTTGTTATGGATCACCTTTAACCCTGGCTCTCAGTGGTGTCAAAACTACCATTTAGAGTCATCCCTTGGGCTGAGCGTGTGTCGATCGCACCCTGCCCCATAAATCATTACTGGGAGGAGGGCTTGGAATGATCTGGCTTGCCTGAAGCGCAGAGGGAAGGCCTGACTTTCTCAGACACATTTTGGCAGAGCCCAACCCCATGCCCCCCGGGGGTCAAGGGTCATTGATGGTCCCATGGATTAGCACCCAGACACCCCCGCTAACCCTGGTTTTCTCCAGCCAACCCACCTCTATTCCCCCACGGGCCCGGCAGTGGCACCCCTTTGATTTTTAAATAAGACAAAAGGTCAGTCGGCGTCCTGACCCATCTTTCGCAGTGATCACCCGCCCGTACGTGACAGTTCTTCTTTATTCATGATGGGTCCTAATTTCTATCTTGTTGCGGCAAACTGAATGAAGGATGAGCAAAGTTTTAGGTAAGATGTAAAGGGAAGTTCACAGAATGATATGGTCGAGAGAGTTTGCCAGTGGCGTGAATGATTGGGTCTGTGGGCTACAGAAGGCTATTGTTGTCACTGTCTATCTTTTCGGTTATCTGTGTCGGCCTCATACAAACTCCCCTTTACCTCCTCCTGGGCTGGAGGCGCCTCATCGCCTCAGTACACGGCTCCATATCAGCCAGATGCTGCCTCCACCCACAGCACCCCCACCCCCACCCCCTCCCCCAAATGCTTTCCTCTCCAATCCACTCTCTCTTTTTCTTTCCTTTTAATCTGCCTCTCTGTCTGTCTGTCTGTCTGTCTGTCCGTCCACCTGCAGGGAGAGCCCCTGCAGTGGTCAGACTTGTTTAGGTTACCCTCCTCAGTCACAGTCAAGGGGCCTGGGAATGAGGGGATGGTGGGTAGAGGTTACAGGTCCTTTGTTGGGGTAAAGACTCATGACCTGGTAGGCAGGCATGGAAACTACTACTACAAGCTCATACAGTACGATATGTTATGGACCCGCCAGTATATAAAATAGTTATCTCTACTTTGACGGGCTGCTGCTTACGCATTAATGCATTAGTGATAATAATCCACTATAATGTGTAATAACGTAACAATAACAGGAACCATTCTGCATAATGAGTCATATTACTTTTCGTAGTTTAAGTGAAAATTCTGTATGCCGTTTTGCAGTACTTTTATTGCTACCTCGGAATACTTCTTCCATATTGTTAGTGATTTGGGATCACCCTCACACCAATCAGCTTGTATTATTTGCATATAAGGATGAAAAGGTGATCCATTGAGGATGAGGGTGGTGGTGGTGGTGAAGCGGAGCAGAGGGAACGGATTTGGTACCCATTGTTGGTAGGGGGGGTTCCCATGTGCCTCTCCACCCACTGCACTCCGCCCCACCCACCTCTCCCCTGCGGGACGGCTCTACCAGGGGGTGCAGAAGTGGGACAGGACACTGCGCCACTGAGGGGATTAATTGGTGTGGCACCTCTTTGGTGCACATGGCCAAAGCAATTAAATGGTGGCCCTAGGCCTTCAGTTTGCTATTACTAAACCAGTGACAAAGCAGCAAATTGGGCTTTTCTCTCCATGCTTGTTTCCCCATATGAGGGCATATGCTGGAGAGATTAAACAAATCTGCACTTGTCTGCAGAAGTTGTTTTATGAATGAATGCTGGGGAAAGGGAATACAGGTATGGTAGCATCAAAGACAAGGAAGGTGAATGATGGCGATTGAATATTTGAAACACACATTGTTTAAAGATTTGTTCTATGTGCATATGTTTGTGTATTTTTATCCACGACTTTCTGTATGGACATTTGAATGTACTATGTGCAGAGTGTACGCAGGGTCTGATGGCTCTCTTATCTCTCCCCCACTGTCTCACCCACTCCCTGCAGCCGTCAATTAGTGAGCCTGGGTGTGCAAAGGCCTTGTGCTCTTTCACATGAGCCTTTGTTGCTTTTCTCTCTCCCTCTCTCCCTCTTTCCGTCTCCCCAGTGTTTGAAGATTGAGAAAAGACACAAGGCAGGTTACTGTAGCTCCTCTCTGGGGTGTTGGTTGCTGTCTGCCCCTCTGTAAGCCTGCCTGGGCCTGGAGCAGCAGACCACAGCGTCCACAGAACCTTCAAACACAGGAGGGAACACACAAGCCTGGCCATGGAAAGCCAACCTCCATCAGAAAAAAGGATGGTTGTGTCAGGTACACCCTCACCTCTACCAGTGCAGAAAGACGAATGGCCCTTGAGATGTGTACGTACAGTGCATGTTGTGTGATGTTTGTAGGTGAAAGAGGAGAAGGAAGAGGAGAACTGGTAGAACTGTGCTAAGAGAAAGGCAGGGAGGCAGATGATGCTGAGGATGGAGACAGGGAAGTGGAAGAGAGAGGAGAAAGAAACAGATGCTGGGACAGAAGAGGAGACACAATGAGAAAGAAACGGGAAAGTAGAGAAAATTACAATTAAGCGAAAATTAAGGGAAGACAAAGCACATGAGGACGATGAACAAAATGAACGAGATGGGGAAAAAAGAAAGCAGAGAGGATAATTTGGATGAAAAGCATCATCATATTTTTTTAAATATATATTCCTGCTTTTATCTCTTTTATTCTTAACTTTTTGTAAACAACAAGGGGCCCTTTGGTCCTGCAGTGGTCCCTAAAGCACAGTCTGCAAATTCATCTATGAAACAAAAATGATGATACATAAAAGCCTTTGAAAGTATATGAAATACTCAATTTCAGCAGTGACAAAATAACCTCCTTTACTCTCAATTACCTGTTTTTTGTTTTTCATATATAGACATCTTGAAGATTTAGCAGTTCTTGCGTTATACGCAGGGGAAAAACCAAAATAGAGCTAGAAAAACATGCCTATCCATACAAATATAAAGCAGTTTTAATCTGTTAGATGTCTATGTCAAAACTGAGAGCCATTCCAGGTGCTATATTGAATAACTGACAGCTGAAATTCAAGTGGTTTAGCTAATTGCGGTTGTTCTATTAAATATAATTTAGCCTAGAAAGAACCTGAATAAGCTTTAATTTGTTCAGAGTGCAGACAACCTTTGTCTAATGAGGGCCAGACGCGTTCGCCCCCAACCACAGAGCAGCCCAGCCCCTACTTCCATCCGCCCCAGCCCAGATCTCCAGACACTGGGCCACAGAGAGGCGTGAAGGGGGCCAGACTGCTAACCATCCATCACGTCCATCTGACCCGCCCCGCGGTGCTGAAAAGACCACGGTTATCACTCACCCCTGACACGTCATCGACGTTTGCCCTCGACGTACACACACACACACACACACACACAGAAACTCCCACATACAAAGACACTGAAGCACACATACAGACAATCCACAACATTTTTTGCAGTCACTCCAAAATGTCCCGTCACCTCTCGTCCTTCCCTCCATTGAACTCTCATCACCATCCATCAACCCTCATCATTCACAAAAATGCCAACGCACGCAACAGATGGCTCTAAACCAATAAGCAACTATGACAAATGCCAGGTAACTCCCAACAGGGACCAATCACGTTAGTCTGCATTGAAAACTAGAAAACGGTTATTTCCAGTCCTAGAAAACAGTTATGCAAAGCTAATGTCAGCTTCGACCTAGACTGGTGGGGGCCTTTGTGAGTTTGGCGTTACAATAGCTTGTATTGTTCCACTGCCTCTCAGCTTTATTACATATGTATGTGTTGATTGCTGCAAAACAACAATGCTGGTGCATGGCATTAAGCAGCAACAATAACAGTGATGCTTGGGGCTCCTACTCAGCATTGGATGTTTATCCAACAAACCCCTGTGTTGACGCCTAGTACCCAATGGTGTGAAATACCAGCAGAAGGGCCAGCTTTGGAATATCATGAATGGGAACTTTACTGAAGCACATTTCAGTGATGATTCAGTGACTCTACACACTAATAACAATTACGGATCATGGTTGATTGACTGTATTTTCTGTTGTACATATCATGAACTGAAACAGAACTCACAAGTCGTCCGGATACCTTTTAGTTTTGGCTGAGTCTGAACATTAAGCTTTGTATAGGAATCCACTGAGATCCATACTGTGCAGATGTGTGAAATTGATACAGAAGCCATGGCACAATGGACACATATGAGTGAGCTCCATAGGCTCAAAGGTCACCTGGCCCACCCACGTCACTGTGGTGTAACAAGCCCGCGTGGAATGCCAGGGGGTCGTTCTGGTCGAAAACCTTGGGTTTGTCACCCGCTCAACCCTCGAAGCATCGTGACACACCCGAGCAGGCCAAGCAATGTGCCACCCCCGCCAGCACTCTGTGGTATCAGAGAACTCCCCACCCTTGGGTCCCATTCACACAAACCCACATATGGGCGTACGCATACAACAGCCATCTCTGATGCCCTTCTGATTCTCTCTGTTGGCATTTAACTTCAGAAGCTTAGTGTGTGTGTCTACGTGTGTCAGTGTATGCATGTGCCTTTGGATGTGTGTTTGTGTGTGTTTGTTTCAGCAGCGAGGGGGAGGGGGGTGCTGAGGTGACAAGAGTTGTGGTGCAGATGTCCACACAGCCAGCGGAGCCTCATGAATGGCGACTGTTGTGATGGTGATGGGGAAACGCGTTGGAGGCCTGGCCTACGCACTCCAGTCATCTGAATGGCTGGAATTCAGCATGGTCGAAAAGACAAGCTCATGCGTGCAGACTGGAAACAATGTGCCCTCTTTATTACTTTCTCTCTCTCTCTCTCTCGCTCTCTCTCTTACTCTTTCTTCTTTGGCTTTGAATCATTGCCCTCTGTAAATGTAGCTGTAATTTTCATTGTACGTTTCATTGTGACGCAAATCTTTCGTGGCACCTTTAAAATAGTTTTTTGAGCATCTATTTATAGGTGTATATATATATGTATATATATGCTTTTAGTCATATATATATGTATATATGACTAAAACGTAAAAGCAAATTGATTCAATCTTAATTCAGCAAATGAAGAAAATCATTCTTAGAGGGTGAAGCGCAAACTATTGAAACAAAGGAACAAAGATGGATAGGAAGTCACAGGATAATTGATTTGAAGTGGAAATGTTATGATTGATCTATTGATTAGCTGCCTGGCGCTCCGGCCCTTTTTAACAGCAGACATACGGCTTCACTCAGGGGACCATGAAGCTGGGGCCTCAGAGGGACACACAGGTCTGCCTATTTAACATACACTAACAGGACTATGAGACAAAGGAGACCCAAAGATGAGACTGTCTCCTCGAGCTCTGTCCTATTAAACGTCTATTCCAGGAAGTCGATGCTTAGTCAAACACATTTTGTGACTCAAAAGGCTGTTTATGTCTTAGTGTTTGTCACATGTCAGCATTTTTCAGATGAAATGACGTGAATGATATTCAATTGATGAAAGACAGAAAGAGGAACTGACTGTATGTGTGCTGAAAACACATTTTTCAGAGTAAATCTGCTGCTGCTCTCAGTTCGCACTAGATTTCCTTTACAGTGCACTGTCAACATTAGATGTAAATGAGAGTGCACACACACACTCGCACAGATGCACATAAGACATCTACTGCCAGCCTTTCTCAGAGTATTTATCAGTCCACAAGTGTGGGAACTGTCTATACTATTAGCATGAATTAACAACAGCTATACCAAATGTGTGAGATGACACTGGCTCATAGGTCAAACACACTAGCACACATGCTTTCTCTAATGTGATCTCATAATAATAATCTCATACATAGATAACTAAAAAGGTCACCCACATTAGCGAAATAAAGCACATACACTAATGATAAAACTTAAACATAGCCATCTTTGTTAGTATTTACATGATTCTGATTCTGATTATGTATGTATACCTTAGTTTCAATTGAGGTACACAGCTCCCATTTCCTTCTTTTATTAGTGACAGTGAAGTGGACAGCCAGACTACAGTGAAGTCCTTTATCCTGACTAGCAAACAGATAAATCACTCAGCTCTGACCTACGCACTCTCTCACACACACACACACACACACACAGGGGAGCGACAGACATTAAAAGTCTGATATGTTCCAAGAGAGACCAAGAAAAGGATTCTTGTTTGAAACAGGAAGGGGTTATTGTTCACTAGATGCCAGGGCGTGGGCATCCAGGCACAGATTAGCTACAGGGGAACATTATCTCTCTGGGCCAGTTTACAAGACCCAGTCTGGCCTGGCCAGTCATAGTTTGGGCATCTAGGTACTTTATGTTCTGAGTGGCTCTTGTCTCCCATAAGAACAAAGTGCGAGCTTGTTGGAGAAACCCAGAGGGGTGAGTCCCTGCTCTCCTCCCACCTCCTCTCCTACCCTCTGGCCCCCAGACCAACTGCGAGGCTGCTGGAGTTCAAGCCTAGCCACGTGCTGGCCATTACACTCCCACAATGACCTTGTTGAGCTCAACATTTAGAGTCCCATAAAAACATTATTGTCCAACTCCTGGGATCATTTGTCCACTACCACAAAGGCTCAGAGAAAACCAAAATGTTAACCCCCAGGGTTTTGCAGAGGCACATTTTTCAGATTCTGCCCCTTCTCCTCCTTTCCACCAATACGCCCCCCCGGTACCACATTGCGCCCACACTGACGTACTTCCCAGCGATGCCCACAGGGCACTCCTACACCAGCACATTCAGATATGAAGGCTGCTTGGTCAAAATGCTGCCCCATAAAATAGTCATTTTGAGTTTTGTACTTCAAAGAGCAAAACCAACAATACCCATTCTCTTCTGCATACATCACCATTTCAGCTGTTTTTCCTCTCTCATTTTATTGTCTTGTGCCCACAAATGTTCCTGTTTGTCATGTATCCATCCTTCCATCCATCCATCCATCCACCTCTCTGTCCTTCCTTTTTCAAATGCATAACTATAGACCCCATAACAGCTAAAAGTCCCTAATGGTCATTTAGTCTCTAAATATGTCCATTTCACATCGGCTGGGTGCTTGTACCTGCTGAGTGAATGGGCAAGGTCGTGCCAGCCTATTAGCCATATTAAAAACCAACCCATTATGGTAATTGGGGAGGTCTAATGCATGTACAGGTTGCTTAGCGCCCATGTATTAGCTCTGATAGATGACTCAGTTATTAGCATTGAAAGGTACATTGTATTACAGCGCTGCCGCTTGCCCCTGTGCTTGCCGTCCTCTGATCCTGTCTTTCAATGTGGTGACCTCTACTGTGGACACTTAGGTCAGTTATGCATGTCCCTGACCAAATGTTTGCTGCTGGGAATCAGAGTGAACGCTATGGACAAGGACATTTATTATTCACGTGACAATGACAAAGAACTGTAACTTTTCTTATTTTGGAGGGCTGAAAAATACTTAACTTCCATTTGGCCAGCAGGACATGGTTGTGGTTTGAAATTGGGGACGCATGTTTGATCCTCATTATCTAACCTTACATAAATGCACTTAAGATGTGCATGTAAATGTAGAAACTGTACACCCCGGACTCTGATCATCTAGTCTCTAGTCACACTCAAAAGAACAGTACTTGCAAAAAAAAAGGATTTTTAAAAGCCAAATATCTCTGATGTGTAATTAATAAGTAATTAGTACTGATCAAAAACACTGCTCAGTCCTGGTCTTTTTTATTTTGGGACAATCTTATTTTTGGATTAAGAATACAAATGGCATTCAAAAAGCCGTGAAAATCGTATGTGAAGGAGGCAGCAAGAATCTGTCATCGTCATACTGACGAGGAAGTTAATACTTCACTCAGTCAAGTTTTTAATTTAGAAATCCATAAGGGAAATGCTTTGCCTTGAGTATCCAAATCACATTTTATTAAATGTTACCATCTGTCCTGTTGAACCACCAGCACCCACCCCAATCCTCGTCTTACTCCCAATCTCAGAGCTCCCATCCCCTGCACTACGAGCAGCCCTGACTGGGTCTCTCAGGGAAGGGAGCACATTCTCCTTTCATCCCCTCTTAGAGGACAAACATCAGTCCCATCTCGCCGCCCATCCATATTCATGAGCCGCTTATAAATATCTGATAGCAGCCTCGCTACAGCTGTTTAGCTTGGAGAGCAACGTAAAGCGCCTCGCACATACACACAAACACTTTGACCGGGTTGTGCATGCAGGTGCACATACATACATACTTAAACATGTACCGTATTGTTCTCTTTCACACACATACACTGGTCAGAGGCCAGATATCAGCCCCACATCTCCCAGTGGTTCTACCTGCCTGGCCCCCTGATAGCATCGGCTTGTTGCAGGGCTATTGCTCTCTCTCTCTCATCCTCTCTCTCTCTGGCTTTAATTAAAGCGTAAGGGTTACTACAAAATGAGGGAGGAATCCTTAAGTGCGTATTTACCTTCCCTCTGACAGGGCTCAAGCTTATCAGTGAGGCGAGAGTACTGGAGCCAAGAGACAGGGACTTCTGAAAGACCTGAGTAATCGCTCGGGCCCCTCTCCCTCAAAACACACACACACACACACACACACACACACACACACTTTCTCAACCTGAGCATCACCCATCCCATGACGCCTCTCTCCCCGTTTGATGCATATGGAATACAAATTCTTCACACTGGTTCTCATCAATTTCAGGAATTTAAATGATCTAATGAAACATACAGTACGTACAAAGAGTTTAACTAAAACAACATTGGTAACACCTCATTAAGACAAAACAAGGATTTGTTTTTATGTTCAGTCATGTGGCTGTAGCAATTCATGCTAATTATTCTTCTATTAATTCCAAACAAACAAAGTATTTTTACTGTTACTGAAACATTTCACTTCCTGTGTGCCAGAGGATTTTTCCCTTGAAAGATCTAACTGACACCCAGGTGTTTAGAACAGGGAGTGTAAAAGCTCATAAAACCAGTATCAGTTGTATCACTAATGTTCTACATGGAATAGCAAGACAAAAAGCAATGAATAAAAAGATTTTGATGGAAATGTTGCAGAACACTGAATCGTAAATTTGAGTGCGGTGCCCTAGATGGGGAAGTGGCCAATCCCTCGCAAGGAACATGATGGGATCACAGGCTGTGAGGGACGTTCGGACAGAGCAGAGGGCAACGTTGAACTTCAAGGGTCAGAATATTCCTGCTGAAAGAGGCCACTGCCATTAGGGAATACTGTTTCCATGAAGGTGTATACTTGGTCTGCCACAATGTTTAGGTGGTTTGTGTCAAAGTAGCGTCCACATGAACGGCAGGACCCAAGTTTCCCAGCACAACATTGCCCAAAGCATCACTCTGCCTTCTTCCCATAGTGCATCCTGGTGCCATGTCTTCCCTAGGTTAGCGACACACAAGCCACTTTTTTCCATTGCTCGGTGGTCCAGTTCTGATGCTCACATGCCCATTGTAGGAGCCTTCGGTGGTGGACAGGGGTCAGCAGGTTGCAGGTTTTTATGTTACTTTAGAAATAAAACTTAGTTCAGATACAGATGTTTAGCTGTCTAGCTTTTGATTTATTAGCAAATAGTTGCCTATTTACACGTCCAGTAGACACGGAGCAACATTGGCAATTATTCTGAGTAATACTGAGGGCAACTTGACAAGCGTTAGTCCACCAGCTAACTTTGGTGTTGGGCAAACAATAAGCTGAAAGACGCTAAAATGCTCCATAGAGCTGAGAGGAACTGCAGACTCAGATGATGATTCACTATGGGTTTGTCACTATGAGCTTCCACTTTCAAATGTATTGTATCCATTGGTAATCTAAAAATATTGATTTGAGTACATGCTCTATTTTAGCCTTTTCTTTATTGTTATCCTTCATGCTTGATAAAAGAAAAAGCCGTCTTGCATTTTTCCATATATGAAGAGCAGCCCTGCAGCCATTTAAAATGCAGAATCATTGGGAGAGGAAAACAGAAGGGGCCTTATATTTTCCTTGGGCTCCAGATTAGAGCGGTGATATGAACACCTCCCTATCACTGTCTAGTCGTGGCTTCCTAATCACTTCCCTGCAACTGATACTGAGGTAGAAACAGAACATGAGAGGGGGGGTGAGCAACAAGAAGAGGAAGGAGAGATAGAGAGAGGCAGCTAAAGGCACAATCTTTGAAATCAAATGCCACAATCCACCGCACGCTTAGTAAGGCACAGATACGACGACAATATTCAAAGGTGACATTGCAATCAGTGGACAATACCGACATGGGTTCCTGCACTTTCAGGAAGGTAGAAGGCCCCAAACTGCACTTCTGAAGAACTTTGCTGGGGTTTCTTTTCGTCTCTTTTTATTTACTGATACCTAACCGCTTCCAGTTGCTCGTTTTCTCCTTCAACTCATTAGAAACATTAGAATTGCTGATTCCGGCAAGAAAACACATTTTGCTTCGGTCTGAAGAATATCTTTGTTCTGTTTCCAATACAAATAGAAGGAGATTTAAATATTGCTCCTCTGGAGTGTGCCTGTGTGGCTGTGTAAGAGAGGGAGGCAGGGAGAGGGAGAATTTGAGTCTACTGTGTGTGCATCTGTGTGCTGAACCACGATTGGTTGTGCATACGAAAAGAAGAGAAATTGTGTGAGCACTATGTGTGTTCCCAGAGGGTATTTCTGTTCCTTGTGTGGAGTACAGTTAAAGTGAACAATAGGCAGTGCTGCACTGCACCGTATGCAGCGTGATACTACAGAACACCAACAAAAGGCAGACTGCAGCTTTGTGGAGGAATCTGGAAACCTACTTCAGTCAAGAAGTGTTCTTGGATATCATTGGTAACACCTAGAAGAAGGTCCACTAGTTGGATCAGATTGGCCAATGGCTTTGACTGTCTACTTGGAAAAGACAACAGAATACATTCAGTTGAACTGGGCACTGCAACAGGTGAACAAGTTGGTTGTTTTAGCCTAGGCAGTTGTCAAAAGGTCAGGACAAAACAAGAAGTAGGATAAAAACAGATAATTCACAGGAAATACATCACAGATGAGAGAGTAAAGAACACAGTAATACAAAAATCACACTTAAGCAGGGGAGGAGCATAAGAAGCATAACAAAAGTGAAATATAAAAAAAAAAGTAAATAGAATATGGAGAACTGAAAAGAGAAAGGGGAGGGAAGGTTGAAGCTAGATAGCTTTCCTCATTAGCCATGCAGAGCATCTTGGCTCCTCTCCCACACCTCCCGGCTCATCATCGCCTGGGCCGTGGCTGCCAGCGCACCCCCACCTCCACGAACCATCTCTCCCTGCCTCATCCCTCCATCCCTCCCTCCCCTTCCAGCCCCTATAATCACACCCGCAATCGCAGCCCCTAATTAGGTTAATTAATTTGTATCAGCCCTTGTAGGGACTTGGCTGATGAGGCAGCCATAATAGCATCAGCGATTGCTGCCCCCCCTCCACCTTGCAAAAAAAAAAAAAAAAAGAAAAGAAAGGGGGAAAAAAGATCTGATGCAAGCCTGTCTGTGACAAGACAGGACTATAAACTATGGGGTCACATTTACCTCCCCACCCCCAACCTCTCTCTCAACTACGTCTTTTCTCCCCTCTAACCCCAACACATCCCTTCCCCCTGCTCTTGTTATTCAATAGGGGTGACACGACACCTAAATAGTGATATATAACCCACCGTGTCACAGGCCTTCATTGTGTCCACTGGAATGAAAACATCCTGTATAATAATAATTGAGTCTGCGTCTTCCCAGTGACATACTTCATTGCATACAGAAGTGTTGTGTTTTGCTTGTTTGTTTACACTTTCGCAGTCTGTCGTGGTGTTTCAAAAGTGTGTGTGTTTGGGGGGAGGGGAGGGGGGTGCGCACGGTATGATAATGATTTTCTTGGTGGTTTGTCTCTGTAGTCGTCAGAGAAACCGATTGAAGCGTCGCATTACAATCAGCGGCCCTCATCGCCCCTCATCAGGCCACTGACGAACAAACTCTGATTAACACCGCCATCTGATTGCTGCAATCACACAGGCTAACCACGCACAAGCACTGTCCCCCACCAGCGCGCACGCACACACACACACACACACACACACACACACACACTTATACTAACACCTCACTGCTGAGCAGATATGAGGCACACGTACACAAAAAGTAGTTCTCATAATGCATTGTCACATAGTGTGTGTGAAAAGATAGAAGGAGAGATTAAGATACTTAGAATATTATAATGGAGTGAAAATGAGCTTGACAGAAGAGTAAACTAATATAATGAGTAGTTTTTAAAAACGTACACACCTACAGTATCAAACCCAAGTACAGTGTCCAGTGTGTATTACCAGAATATTGCTCAATTTCAAACTACACAACCCACCGCCCTCCATACACAAGAACTGGGTGCGTTCAATTGTGATGCAAGCAGACACGTGCATAAATATACACACACACACGCAATCTCAGGCAGACAATGACACGGGGAGGCTGCGAGACAAGGACAGATCCGGTAGTTAAAGCGTAATGAACACGTCCCCGAGGCGCGCGCCTGGCATTCCCCTGAATGATGGACTGACAGTAATACCGGGGCAGATGGGTGCCCTCCACGCCCCGTTCAACACCACACACACGTACACATCCTCCCCCTGTTCTGTGCTGTCCCTCTCTCCTGCAGAGATACCCCCTGTAGGTCTGATGTGGAGGTGGGGTTGGGGGGGGGACACCAGGGGTGCTGTGTGTGTGTGTGTGCGTGCGCGCACCTAGAGGTGGGGGGCACAAGTATGAGGCCCCGTCATGATTTAGGCTCCCATGCAAATTTAATCAATTCAAGTACCTCTCACCAGCCAGGGCTCATTAGCGGCAATTTAAAAAGGGGGCTCTGTGATCCCCACCTCATTGCATGAGCCAGACATTCAACTCTCTCTCTCACACACACACACACACACACACACACACACACAAACATGCTAAGATGCACACACATATCCAAATACTCACACAAATACACAAAAACGCACACGCGTCAGGGGCACTGTCAAGGCTGTAAAGATTTTCCTTCAGACGTCTTCCCCCTGGCATGGAGAGAGAGACCCTGCTTGCACGGCAACCGAACCCGTTCCCCCCCCACCCCTCCTTTCTGTCCCTCCTCTCTATCCACTACTTCAAAAGCCCCATGACACCCAGCTTCAAGTTAAAGGAGAGAGGGATCCGAAGATAAAGACTACCTCTCATCCCCCCACCCCTCACATTCTGAGACACCCTCCCAACACACAAACCCCAGGCTACCTCTCTCTTCTCCCAACCTCTCGCTCTCCAGCTCCCCGTAATTGGCGGATCGATTAGTATTGTCCTTAACCATCCTTAACCTCGGCTCTGTACGCCGGGGCTTTGGAGCGGGGCAGAACTGTGTTGGTTAATAAGGTTGGTGGAGGTTCAGCACTTGTGATTTGCAAGGATCAAGTGCCAGGTTAAAAACCATGTGGGGAGGTGATAAGGGTTTGTGACTAATTTGTATTCTGTATCATTTAATAAAGAAAATGTGACCACAAAAGTCACCTGCAACTGCTTAAAAATAAGTGAAAGGGTTATAACAACAATTACAAGTGTTTTTATTTGCCTGGATTTTCAGATTTCTGCCGCCACCCCAGTAAAATTGAGGTAAGCACTGAAATATTATATTTTTAAATTTTTATAGCTACATCACTTTCCAGAAACAGTGCTCTGGATAATGCACAAAACATATTGTCGGTTTTTATGGGAATATTTCTTCAGTATAAAGAAAACTGTTCAGAATGAGGTCTGTAGATTATCTAATAACTTGCACATTGTCTCTGGAAAGAAGAGTTCGATTTTGTTAATTACATGTTTCAGTGCTGTAAACAGCACAAAGGAAAGTTTATATTGGGTTGGTGAGTCACAAATATGTTTTTTTTTGTAATTCGGGTGAACTGACCCTTAAAATAAAATCGATAATTTCCTCCACATATAAGAAATAAAATATCTGTGTCAAATAAAAACTGCACTGGTATCTCAAGGTTTTCCTTTGCTATAACAGACACCTGGTGCTGCTTGTTTTACAAACCTGGAACAATGCAAGTGTATTTAAAATGTACAGTATAGTACAGTATTAAATATACATTGGAATCAAAAGAAACTGAACACAAAATGTTCCCCTTTGTTAAAATAAGTAGGTTTTTTTCCTATAAAATGTTTTAAAACTAAACTTTTAGAACAAAGATTCATTGTACTGTATCCCTGCTTAACCAGGCTACACTTTTACTCTCAAACAGTTACTATATATCGGGGTCAATGTCATACCCTGCAGCTGTGTGACTTCCACATAGCAGTCCACTTCGAACTCCCTCCCCATTCAAAAAAAAAGACTATTCGTTAGCAAACCTCCAGGGCCATTAACTTTAGACAGGATGGCCTGTGCGAGTCGTCAAATGAATTACAAGGCTTTTGACAATAGAGAAATGCCTGTCCATATCTTTAAAATCAGAAGGTCGCCCACTGCCCACCCCTGAGCCCTGCCACTGCACCCCGGCACAAGAGTCCTGTTGCTGGGGGGAATGAAAGGAGAGCTTGAGGAGGAACAGTGGCTTGTCTGTCTGGTCTGCGCTTGGGTCGGTACAGTCAGATAGGGGTCCCGGAACTGCGCACATAGTGTTTTGACCCCTGGGCTCTCCTCAACGACCTCCACCCCCTCCGCTTATGGACGCTGGGCCTGAGGGTCCCGATACACGCACACTCTTTCAGCAGTGTGACGCAGTAGCAGAGGGCAGGGAGGGTGGGAGGAAGGCGTAAGGAAGGAGGCGAGGAGAGTTGGCCCAGGACGTCAGTCACTCTTTAACTGGGTACATGAATGGTCAACACTGAAATAAATCCACACATGCATATACTGTATATGTCCGCTACACGTGTATACACATAGTTTAATACATTTTTGTAGATTTAAAATCACCCTCAACAACATTTCTACTCTAATTCTGAAACGGTAAAGCAATCAGTGGACACCCTCCATCACTCTTTCCCTGTTTTGGCTCATCCTGAGGTGTTGGCTCACCTTTGCTCTGGTCAGCAGTGTTTGGGCCAAGGCCTCTGGTCGCTCTCCTGCTGCCCCTCCACCTCTCTCTGCGCCCGGTGACATTTCTTCCTGGCTCCCCTCTCTCCCCTCCAGTGGCTCCCAGGAGAGGCTGATGGATGGGCCCTGTTTATGAAGCTGCTGCCACCACAGTGATCAATCAAACCTGGGTCACTGTGATCTGCTGCTGGGCGCCAGGTCTTCAGTCTATTTCACACTACAGACCGGAGGAAGCACACATGCAGTATGTTCGGTCTGCACTCGCAACGTGCACATATACATGGCCACATGGAGTTTGATGTTGAAAGACAGCGCTAGAAACAAAACACAAAAGGATACATTCTGTGAAGAAAATCTGAATGTGCTTGCCTCACCTGAAATATGGCGCTTCAGTAGTTTTCGGAGAAACTAGAGGTCATGACTCAACCAACTTTAATTTTCAGGACAGGGACTTGGCAAGGACTCATGGCAGGAGGATCAACAGAAGAGTTGGCCTTAGTGGCAGTTAAACCAGGGATTATCTTACAATGAGGCATCCGAGTTAATACCTACTCCGCCATGGCACTCAGGCACGCACACACACACTTTCCTGAGAAGTCTAATTAGCAAAAGACCATACACCTGCGCGAGCTGGTGTGAAAGCAGAACGATGCGAGGAAGTCATGGGAAGTGGCTGCCCTCATAGGCCTTTCATAGACAATTCTGACGTGTGGCAGTAGGAAAAGCACAGGCGTAATTAATAAAATGAATGATGGCTGAATTCCATTTAGCTGCTACAGATGCTGAGTCCTGGTATTGCGCATGCTGGCTCACTGTCACAGTGCACGAGAACAAACTGGAGAAACGGATGTAGCTGTTAAATGTCTCTCAAGGAAACCTTTTAAGAGGTATTTTTGCATTAGCACAGCTGCAGCTACTAAAATGAATGGGTAATTTGGATTAATTAGCAAAAATTCACAAAAGTGTTATCAATGCTTGCTAACTGACACCTAAATCCTACGTGATTGTTAGCTGCAGCCGAGTCTGCCCTGCTGTGACATGTGAAATGAGGTGTATGCCGCATCAAAGGTGCGTCCTTCAGAAGCTTCTGAAGACTTGAGCTGGCCCTCCAGCCTCACAGACTCGGGATCCTCGTCAAATGAGAAATTTAAAAGTTTTATCACCTGGAATTGACCAACAAACTGGTGAATACGGTAAGTTCCACGATAACCGAGTTTACAGGATCAGTTACTTAAAAGATGTATGCCTGGCAAACAGCGTACAGTGCAAACACCCTGTGATTAACAACATATCACTGCTGCTAACAAACAGTTTATGCCTGGCTTCACTTATTTACACCTTGGATGAATGCAACCGACACACTTGCAATGAGCTGTGGGATACTGGGGGATGCTAACGTTGTGTCCTTCAAATTCTGGCAAAAGAAGAATGTATTTCTTAGCCTTTTTTGTTTTGTTTGAAGAAGCCTTTCAAATGAAACATCACGGCCTGTTATATATTATGAAATGCAAATGAAGGACTCAGCTCCAACCTACTCAACTAGAGCAGTTTAATAACACATCAGTGACATCTCTCAGAAAACATCACAACCACAATTAAACTCTGAAGTCTAAATGTCGGGTCATACCGGTGACTTCCATCTTTGTCTACTCTTCATGCATGTTCCAGTGTCTTCAGCCACCAACAGATTTCGTTCCCCCCCAAAAAGTGTGAACATAAAGAACACTAATGCCACCTACTGGTTCAACAACAAAATGCAATCTACTGCCACAATTCAGATGGCTCAGCTGAGTGGAGGTCATATACCATCCTCAAAATTAAGCCTTTCACTAATCATGCTGTTGTCGCTTATTTTTATTTATAAAAAAAATTTTTTTAAATCAATAAATACTGTCCCAAAAGAGGTCAACCACAAGTTATAGGTAAGTCAAGAAATCACATAAACTTGTGTTATTCTCTTATTTATTTGAAAGAAACTACGTTTTAGGTAAATATGTACAAAACAGCACAGCTGCAACGATATTTGAGTGGAAAGAAAATAATCCCATGTCTATGGCCTGATGTGAATTCCATTATTTCACCAGAATCTCACTGGCAGAGCTGGTGATTTCTTCTCGGCATGTACGATTACTCCCCGTCTCAGCGCTTCCTCTTGGCCTCAAACTTGTAGATGGCCGCAGAATTGGGCGTCTCCTTTTTTACTTTCACTTTCTTGTTGTTATCCTGGTGCACAGAGTAAAAAGAGGATCTTAAATGTTGATTTGACATTCATGTGAAAGCGAAAACAAAATGCTTATTGTGATTAAGGACCTCCCCTTCTCCTCACCTGTAGGTCCTTGCGGGTCTGAATCTTCTGGCTGATGACAAACATTTTCTTTTCTCTGTCAATCCTCTGTGAAAGGATCTTATACTGGTGTATCCTCTGCCTGGCCATCTTCTACAGTTAAGAGTGTGGAGAAAAAAAAAAAAAAACTAACCAACCTTGGATATGGAAATGTAGCTTAAACTTTAAGTCACGGAGCACTTTATTTTCCCCATTTCGAGACTTTTCAATTCAGCGCTCAGGGTGGTCACACCACACACGAGGCTCATTACATGCATTACAAACACAGACCTTGATAGAGTGAGGCTCTACAGCTCCCTGGATGCTCTTCGTCTCCAGAGTTTGCAGAGTGGGTCTGTTGTACACTCTGTCCACCAGCTCAGGAGCTGTGTTGAGGTGGTTCGCCAGGTTAAATGACTGCACTGAGGAGACACCATAAAAAACTTTCATTAAAACTTTTCTGCTTCTCTGGTGAGCTAACAACTATTAAAAAGCCAGCACATGTCTGTTCACTTCAATTAACACAGTTAGCTACCCTCCATTTATATTTACCTTCTTTCTTGGAATCAATAAAAAAGGTGTGGTTGTTTTTTTGTTTCCTTGCTGCATCCAGAAGATGGAGGTGTCCTTTCATCCTCTCAATTTTCTGAAAGCAAAGTAAACACAGCCATATAGACCCTGTAGTTACTCAGAAGTCTGTTTCAGTAGAGAAAACTATACTTAAAAAAGGGTTTTAGATGAATCTACTGAAACGTATTAAATGATTAACTCAACGCCATTTGAATAAGCATGAGTTCTGGTTCTGACCACAGCTCAAACAGGAACTACATCGTGTACCAGCAGTGTTTTGTAGCTAATTGGCCAGCTGTCAGTGCATAACCAAGTCAATTTCTGTTCTTTTATTTCAAACGTAAAACATGAGAAAACAAGAGGTTCTCAATGCATGATCTTAGAATGAAGAACAAACAAACCTACCTTAGCCTCTGCAACCCTTTTCATCTCCACATATTTGATATCTTGCGTCCTCATCACTTTCTTCTGCTCCTCCGTCACCTCCACCTCCTCGTTGGCTTTTTTTGCTACGTGAACGCCATCCTGTCGACATGCCACCAAATAAGCCAGACATACGCTTACACAGAGACCAGATGGCAGGATTTATGTAGGGCAAGCAACTGCGTTTACTCCAGTCAGTTCAGTTTTAGATGCTGGTGCTGTTGCTCTGCCGATGAAGATAGTCTTACCTTCAGCTGAGAGCTGATCATTTTATAGTAAAACTCATCTGGGTTCTTCTCCAGAGCTTTCTTTCGCAGAGCAGCAAGAGTGTTTTGTTTCTTGTGGTAGTCACTATAAAACAAAAACAATACTGCAAAGTTAGCGCATTTAGCTCACTCTTAAACGTTTTGTGACGAAACGTGTCTTTTAAACTTGATTCCACTCACTCTGCTCTGAGTTTGTAGTCTTTCTTCTTCTCCAGCAAACCCAAATGTTTCCTGAAACCAGGCTGGATGAGCAAAATGATTCGGTTAAGACAAGACGCACACGTTCAGCATTAGTGTCTTATTACTGCGCGTGTCACAGGAACAGAACACCCCACTTCTTATCTTGGCCTCCAACATGCAGAAGTCTCAAAAGTGTCACCGTACAGGGGGAATTCACAACAGACCGTCAGGTTTGAAAGCTAACAAGCTAGCCAGCAAAACAGTGCAGCTCTCACCTGAGATCTTTCATGGTGGCTTTTCTGTCGGGATTTCAACGCTTTCCTGAACGAAGACATTTCTGGAAAATAAAAATGTCCTCGAGCGTAATACAACAAAGTAGTTAAGTCAAAGCACGTATATGTAGGGCTTTTCCAAGTAGCAACAGACACTATAGCCTCCCTGCTGTTGCTTCAGCTCTAGTGCTTCCCCGGCTGCTGAACACGTGGGTTCCTGCCCCGTTCGAGTTGTTTCTCATTTCCCTTCCGCAGATTCGCAGCTCAACGCCCAATGAAAACATCGCAGGATTTGTGAGTCACGAGCGTGATGGACACTTTAACAACTCAAACAAAAAATCCTTTAATTACCCTTTGTTATATGGCAAGAAACAGAAACAAAATAAAGTATTTTCTCAATATAATAAAGTGCTGTGAATGTCGTGCTACGTGTTGTAGAAGCGCGTAACAGACAGCAGGTGGTGCTGTTGCACACATTTTAAAAGCGTTAGGTGACGGGAGGCGCGTCCTGCTGCACATTTCCTGCTGAACGGCCCTTTGATTGTGGAATCATTGTAAAAGTATGTTGTTGTCTAATACTCTGTACTGTGCTTACATATAGCATGAACATATTTGTACATATACAGTACTTTGTATTGTAATCAACAGTATACTTCTTACATCAAATGCTACTTCCTACTCACGCTAGACGTTTCACAGGGATACGTTTTACTTTTTTACTCCACTACATTGACTGCATGACTGCTATGGTTGCAAAGTTACTTTGCAGATTAAGACTTGACAAATAAAATATATGATCAGTTTATACAGTATGAACCATTGTTATGTATTTAACTAATCCGCAGTATAGAAAACAGTCCATCTTCACTAGCTAAAACATTAAAATGCATCTCACATGTTTATGCATTAGTCATATTTATTCATTTCTATTATATATATAGCTTTATTACATTCACATGGGCAGTTCTGCTGCATAATAATACCTTACTTTATGCTTCTATTTAAGTAAGGGTGTAATTATTTATTATTAATTTATTATAATTAATGCAGGACTTCACTTGGAGTATTTTTATGTTGTTGGACTCAAGGTCTTTGACCTAAGTTAGGGATCTGAAAACGTCTTTTACAACTGGTAATACGTGAATAGATAATAAAAGAAATGAAGAAATGGATGGACACACAATTACATTGGAAGAACTTAATCACCTGATTACTTTAATAATGTTTCTTATCCAATAACCTCATGTCATTTAAGTTAAGAAATTAAGTTCAAAGCCCTGTAATATTTAATTTGGCTTTAAATAACTGACTTACTGGCAAAGGGAAATTGGTCTAATTATATTTATACAAGTAGAAGACAAATGCAATTGGTATCTGCCATTTTTAGGTTGTATAAAAGCCAGGCTTGGCCCCGGATCCACTTAGAACAAATGAGCATCATCACAGCGCTGCTGACTTCATATGTTTGGCTGCACTGTTCATACACCAAATTATTTTGGTCATTATAATGAGGGCCTGCATTTGCCAGGGCGCACAGTTAACACTAATTGGTAACAAGTTTATGTTTTTCCAACATTGACATTTATTGCATGTTTCCGTAAGGGTTCCAGACCCCTGTTTTGATTTATGTCAAGACCAATAGACCTAAAAGAGACTACACAGAAAGTCTTTCTTAAAACATTCACACACACTTACACAGGGAATGGACTGCTCTAATGCAAAGAATAGAGATATACAGTATGAAGGGCATTTTTCCTCTCCATTTTCAGAGGAAAAAAGTGCTATAAGTACTTGGAAGATGAGAGGCTCATCACTCTACTCTGGGGGGGAAAAGGCGATCCACTTCCTGACATGACATTTTGCTTAGAGGGTAGACAAAGACAAAGCCGCGACGGCACCAGTCCCCTATTCCCACCCACACTCCTAACTCTTTGTGCATGTGAGAAGAAGCCAGTAGGACAGAGAGTGATATTCCACTAAACAGCCATTTTCCCCCCATGGCCGCTAACTATCCCCCCACCAACCGCAAGGAATTTGTTTTATATGTGTGAGATTTGCACGGCATGCAGAATGTTTTTTTTGCGGGTGATTAGACCTATGAATGGATCAGTGTTTCCACATTATGTCACAGGCTTGTTTATCAGTCTGATGGCTAATAACCCCAATTCCTGTGAAGGTTTCAGCCCAAGGCCCAACTGATCCACTCACCCTCTAACGTGTTTAACTAGGCAAACACAGAAGGCAGCCAGGATTTACTGGTTAAATGTCTGCGTTCTGACTTACTTGGCTCCTTGCTGTTTAATTCATGGGAGTATTTATCATTACAAGTGAAATGCCTGGTGAGCCACGACAGGGGTAAATACTACTTTGGAAATCCGGGCTTGTAACAAGCTGATGCAAGACCAGGAGGACAAGAGGTTGTGGGTTTGCTCAGGGTCAGCAACAGAGGAATGCCCTTGTGGGGCAGATCCATTTGGTTTTCTAATATGACCCTGTAAAAATAACACTGCTGACATATTGTAAGACTGCTGCACTTGGGCTGATCTCAGGGCTTTGGTATGTCTCCCCTGACCATGGTTGGTCCTCATCTACAGCAAGCTGCCAGGCCAGCCCAGTTGAAAAATGCATGAACCAGAAGTTCCTCTTGTGTGATTATTTAGTTGCATCTCCTAAATCTCACACAAGGCAGAAAAACAACATCAGACAGATTCCGGAGTCAGCCTGTTAAATGAATGATTGTTGGCAGTGGTGCAGCTTAATTAAGTATTATTACTTGAGGTACTAATACTTTACTCATACACACATTTCCTGCTACCTTTTAACTCCGCTACATTTATTTGACAGCTACAGTTACAACAAGCAGTGTCTAGTTGGTCACATTTCAGTTGTTATCCAAAATTCCAAGCAAAGATTAGAGAAAAGTTAAAAGAAAAACGTAACTCAAATTTGTGTAGAATACCTTTGTTTGTTCTTCTTTCCTACCTGATTAATCACCGTATTTATTATGTGACCCTTTGGAGGAGGCGAGAAACTAGACTGGGAACCCCTGGACTAAACACCCCAACTGCATATAGTTCAAATTAGCTCCACCTCAACCAACTACAACCGTAAAATACTAATTATGTACTGATGCATCAATCAAACAATGCAATATAGAACAATGTAATACTCATGGGGACATTTTTCTGCAGGAAAAAGTTACTTACTTTGTATATTTACTAAGTAAAATTTTGAATGCAGAACATTTACTTGTAATAGAGTTAGTTTTACGCAGTGGTGTTGCAACTTCTACTTAAAGTTAAGGATCTGAATACTTGTTCCACCACTGGTCCCAGCCTTTACCTCCCAATACTCCCCTCCACGTCTCGATGTGCCAGCCATACAGTAGGTGCACTCTTGGGTGGGATTCTCACCACAGTCCCTCAACCACAAACTCTTGTAAAATAAAAATGGTCTACAATTAAGTGGCAATAGGGTATTTTCCCTGCTTGAGTTTTGAAGTGTATATTGTAGCATGATGTGTTTTATACTCTGGACAATCACAGCGGTGAAGTGGATAGAAGTGGCTGGGTTTTAGATGAGGCAAAGTATACTTCAAGTGCTCTGTAAAAAAAACATTATATAGTCATGATTATCAACAGGATCCTTCAGTCGATTGTCTTTTGATAGGTTGTTTTGAGCGATATCTTCAAAAGCCATCATGTGATTCCACACGTCCCTCCGAATCATCCTCATAAGCTACAAATACATTGTGAAAGCATTTTCTGTATTCATGCTTCCTTTGATAATGCGATGTTTTGTGCATCCCGACACTTATAACATAATGTTTTTGTTACATAATAGCAGCATGCCACAGTTTCCACTCACCGCCAAGCATGTGGTGAAAACAGACACATGCCGTTACAAGCCATACGTATATATTACTTAAGTGGGACTTTTAACAGTTTAATTGCCTCATTAGTCTGCTGCTCAGGGCCATGATTCTCATTAGAGTTAATTTCACTCAGGTGTTCCAGACCCACACATCCACACGTTTACGTTTTATTCAGCAGAGCATGACAGTCACCCGAGATGTCGTCATCACTGTTCACACGTTGCTTCAAAGGGTAAAGTATGTTTTCAATTGTATTGTATTCTTCACCTAGTGTAGGAAGAATTTCTACACCAAAAATCTTTTACAGTTTCCATTTCCAAAACTTGTTTTTCTTTTCATTGTATGTGTTCTTTTCACTGTAAATTGCCATGTGACATTTTAGGTTGTAGGAAAAAGGAGCTAGTGAGTGGCAGTGAGGGAGTCATCAGGCCATTTCTTGCCACGATGAATTGACAGGCATTTATCCTCTAATTTGTTACAGGCAGCCTGAGAGGACCACGCCTCAGAGTGTAAAATTAGAATTTATAATTAGGGGGTTGTGGGGAGTTCAGGGGTCACACCAGTACGGATCACACTCTTTCAGTTGTCACAGGACCATGAACGACAAGTCACATGTTTGGGCAGTTGTGTATAAAGGTCTGCGTTTAATGAGATTTCATGTGTAACATTTTGCAGATGCTTGTGCATTTTTAAAAACAATACAAAAACACTGATGCCAAATCATATATGCAGAAATACACATTGTAGTGTTTCAGTGCTCTTAATACAGTGTGCCCAGCGTGCTTTACAGAATTTAAACAGATGTTTAATGACGTAATTCTTCATTTTAAAAGAACAAAAGTTTGAGTTAAAAAGTATAATCCAACAAAGTTGATGTAATATGTAATGTTTAGTAAGACAGTCGCTGCGTGAAGTGGGCAGTAATTGGCCCGGTGTACTAGATTGTTTCAAGCATAAACCTGCTTCAGGTCAACAGTCAAACTGGTCTTGTAGATGTATATTTACTCCTCCATGAACTATTTGTGCAACATTGGATTCTAAGTAATTTCCTTGTCATGAACAACAGCAAATATTTCCTCTGTGTGACTACCGTCTTGCAATCAGCCAACAGAATTTCATATCGGTCAAACTCTTGTGCCGTTCTGTTTGAGTTACGGCAGATAACGCCAACCAGGGTGCAGGGTGACCACTCCGAATCCTTAATGTCATGAAAAGTAGTAGAACAATGCAATCTTACGGGGTGTTTCCGCCAACAACACTGTTTTTAATGGGGTGATTAACAGCAGTGACTCAAATGATCAGCCGTATGACAAAACGGTAGCCAGCTGCATCCAGGAGAAACGTCACTCCCACCTGCTGAGTCATGAAGAAAAAAAAGAAACCTCAGGATTGCAGAAAGGACCCACACTATAAAACCGGGAAGTGAAAATTAACAGTTGGGTTTCTTTTTACCCTATTTAGTAATGTCAGAGCATAAGGTTACATGAGAGGAAAGTGCATAATGCAGACAGATACAAGTGATTATGGAAGTTTGAACGCTTGCATGTCTTAGTTTAAACTGCGGCTGTTTGCTCATGTTCAGTTTCACGTTCAGTGTATTTAACTTTTCCCCCTGGGATATTTATTTTGTCTGAAACAGCATTTAAACTGGAGGACATTTAAACTCTCCATTAGAACCCAGGAGTGACAACAACTAGGGAAGAAAAACGGACCAGTTCTCTACAAAATATGTAACTCTGACCTTAATTTGTGCTGATCCTTCAACTCTGATTCTGCTCCATATTTGACCTAACCGTGACCCAGCATCTACCCTACACCTACACAAACTATTTCTAATTCCAAAGCCAATCCCTGAAGTTTATTAGGCATTTTACTGACATTCAGTGGTCACTTAAAAGCAACGATTCAGACTATCCAAGCCAAGTGTGGCAAAAACATGTTGTGGGTTATTGGTAGCTCTTACACCAATCACAGGTGAAACTCTAGGATGTATTCAATGTTAACAAAATAATAATAAAGAATTGTCATGATTTTGTTACAGCTGTAGATCAGGAAGGAGTAAGATCCACCACCATGAAAGGTTGGAAACATCCAAATTTGAGCAAAAGACCATTATCGGACCAATATCAATGTTTGGAAATCTAGCTTGTTTGCAGTGCATGCATTGTATCTACAAATTCACAAAAATGTCACTTTTTAGTTTTCCATTGTCTACGTACTTGTGTACATATCTGATTAATTAATTAATTGATTGACAAAATTCATAAAAAAATAATAGCATTCGAGTACCTTGGGGTCAACACTTCCTTATTTAGAAACCTCATGAAAAGCACGCGTGGCCTCTGCACCAATACTCACCAATAAAACACAATTGTACTAGAACAGACTGAAAATAAACTTGAGCAGAGCGCAGAGGCTGAAGGCCCTGCTGGGAGCTCCCTCCTGGTCCCGTCTGAAGTCGCTGCAGAAGAGGGAGGGAGGGATGTTTTTTTCTTTTTCTTTTTTTCGGGGGGGGATCTTGTGACTCACCAGCAACTTCCTCAGTAGTAGAACAAATGTAGCCGGCAAGCTGCATCACACTCCTCCACAGAGATTTGAATACTGTCAGAAGAGACGCGCAAAAGTTTTCCAGCTGACGTGCGACGCTCCTGAGCCGCCGGAGGAGCGACCTGCAGACGGACTGTAGTCCTGGTCTGAGCGAGTGCCTGCTGACAGACTGAGGGAGGCGGGTTGCCACTGTTGCTCCAGAAGTTACCTCCAGACTTCAGACATTACTCCTGGTAGGACTTTTTTTTTTAACTATCAAAACGTGTGTAGGTTGTCAGTGTTTACCTCTTCGAAGTCAGCGAGACTCCACAAAACTGTTAAACTATAAAACTATTTTGACGTTAGATATGAAGTTTTAAAAAGTGTTTTATGTGATGGGGAAAATAAACTATTGTAACCCACATGTCATTTAAATCATCATAGTGATTGTAGCTGAGGTTTTCAAGCCAAAATGAATGACATTAACAATTTGTTAACTTTAAACGCTGTGATTAATTGCGATAGTATAACTATTTGAGACTTTAATGAATGGAAACAGTTGCTTCTTAAGGGCCAAATGTATTCGTTTAAAAACCATAAAAACCTAGCATTTTAAATATTTTATTATTCTGATTATTTATAGTAGTAGTGATAGGCTACAGTTGGTTGCACAGGATCTTCTCTACTTAATATGTAGAAGTAATACTAGTAAGAATCTGTGTGTGTATAGATTAAAGCAGGTGTGGGCATGACATTATGACAAGCCTTAATACTCCCCACCTTAGTCAAACATGTTGCCTGTGGAGAAGCCTGCAAAGTTAAACCCCGACAAAAGAGGAACCACTTCCTGTGACAAGTGAGGGGGTCGCGACATTTTCTGTTTGTCTTGTTTCTGCATTTTATTTCCTGTCTCTTCAGAGTCTCACACCTGCACTCAGTGTCTCTCTGTAATATAATTAAGGCTACACACAAGTATGAAAAAGAAAATAAACAACATCTCGTCAGTGGAGGACCAGACTGTATTGGACTGTGACCCATGGAACTGTGTGGAAGAAGGATTAAGGATCAACTGTTGTGTCACAAAAGCCCCCAGCTGAGCGGTGTGCAAGGGCGTCAGAGAGCAAAGTCCCTCAGGCTAAACTTGTCTTTTCTCCAGCAGCAGGAAGTGGGATATTGCAGTATGTGTCTGGGAAGGGTGTGTCTGAGCTGCAGCTTTTAGGTTTCTTTTAGGCATGCATCATCACAAAGTGCTTAGTAGGAGTGTCACCCGCGTGACGAGGGCTTGCTGTTTCACCTGTTGCATCATTTGGGTGCAGTGGGCACGTGGGAAGGAAAAGTGTTGGGGCTTGCCATAAGAGGAGAATTTGATAGAAAACTTGCGTGTTTTCTTGTATGAATGTATCATCTTTCAAGAATAGATATGTGTGATTACTAAAAGACTGTCATGTTTTGTCTTGGTTCCAGTTGCAAGAACTGACTTGGCACTCAGACACAGAAATAGAATACTATGTTAGAAACAGGAAGTATTTATTTAACTTTTTCAGATGTTATTAAGCTTCACAGCATATGACACCCATTCGCTACTAGTGCTGACAATATGTTAATATTCAAGGTTTGAGAAACTGAAGAAATTTGAGCTAAAGACTGCTCAGACTGGAATGGAATTTAGTAATTTTCAACCTTTTGATAGATGTGTAACCTACATAGGAGGTTTGAATTGAAGACTTCTGATATAAAAAGCCGTGGTTCTTTAAACCTACCATAACCACTTGGGAGGCAATGGAAAGAATCTGTGTACACAACATTGACATATCATAAACTTTAAAGTTGATATAGCAAACTTCTTGGCAGACAATTACATATTTACACATCCAACACATTCATTTGGAGGCGTGTTCCTGGCCACCTACTGAATGCCAGTCTAGTAGTCACTACTTGTAGCTCTGATTTTGGTCTCTACCAACCCCTGAGGCACATATCTGGCTCTTTAGTTTTTAAGTGCTCCGCTATGTTTATGTTGTTCATTTTGTCAGTCCAGTGTTCTGTACTCGGCAAAGAGTGTACAGTGGATTAATCAGAGCGTCTTTTTTGCTGAAAACGGCTGCATGGCTGCTGGAAATGAGGTTGACGGTGAGACTGAACATAAAAAGTAAAGTTGCTGTAAAACCAAAACAAACCAAAGTGAGTTGAAAGATAAAGGGGAACTGCAGAGTCGGCCATTGCTAAAATTATAGTTTGAATAATGCAGATTTGGAATTGAAGGTTCCAAATTCTCGAATCACAACAGCAGAACTTACTATCGCAACTCTCTTTTCTGTCTGTCACTCTAGAAATGACACCTCGGAGGAATTTAGTCTCTTAAGAATCTCTATGTGCTTTCACTGACAGGTTATTTTTACACAAACAGTTTGTCACGGTAACAAGCATAAATAATCCCCTAGCAGCCAAAAGCCAGTCATTCTGTCCCATTTAGCATCTGGGAAGTTTGCCTTGACAGAGCCCACGGGGCTGTATAATGTATTTGTTTGCTTTCTTCCTCTTCCTCTCTGTTTCATTCACCATGGTCACATTCTTCGGAGGTCTCAGTGTTTTTCAAAGGTTAGCCCCGTGTGGTGGTTGGACCCCGGCCAGCTCCAAACTGCAGTGGGACTGCAACTAAATGACTCGGACTGGCTGTGGCTGGTTTTATGGGTTGGCATCGTTTGAAACCAGGCCAACGATAATGATGGAGAATCAGCGATCAAGTGGTTGCAGGTGGTTAAGGAGCAGAATTTAGATTTGTGTTGAAGCAATTCTGTTTTGATGTTGTGCAGCTGTCTGTCCCTCCACTGTGTTTCAGAGGACACTGGACACAGTTTGTATAGTTTCTTTCTGTCACATTTCTGTGTAAAGCCACGTCCAGTCAGCAGGTTTTCATGCGTTCCAAACTGCTGGTCATATCTGATTATTTTTACTTAAAACTAATGATTCTTCTGCTTGTCTTAAACACATTTGGTGTAAAGCTTGTTTGTCACATTTGAAAAGATGAGGGTGTCTCTCTAATCAGCAACGGCTTGTTCACTTGATTTATTTATTTGTGTCTTGGTGTCCTAATTTTTCCTGATTTCTTTTAAATCTGAACATTCCAGCAATGCTATTAGGGTGCATACCTTGTTTTCAGCCTCTTATTCATGTGGTTCCAACCAGGATTAAACAATGCAACCCAATCCAGCTTTTAGCTGTTCAGACTGATTAAAAAACATCACATCTGCGTTACATGTGAGACCAAAAAAGGGAAATTGGAACTCTTTCTGCTTTGGTATAACCGAACCTGTCTGACACACAACTCTTTAGCACTTCTGTGAACTGTTTCAGCAAAAAAACCTGGGAGAAGTTACGGCTTTGGCTGAAGATTTTCTCATAATTCAGGTGTTCTTTTTTAAGTTTTGGTGTGTGTGTGTGTGTGTGTGTGTGTGTGTGTGTGGCTGTGGGGGCACGTGGCTGGCAGCAGGAGTGTGTCTGAATTCCCTGAAAGGGGGGAAGTGACCTCAGGTTTCCTGTGTGGGGATGGCCAGGTGCTGTGGTGTTATTGTGAGGGGCGCAAGACTTCCTCCATGGTTGCTTTGTTGGTAAACGTCTGAAACTTGATCCTTTTTGAGCCAGGGCCCGTGTGGGAGTTAATATGCCCCCCCCCTCACAATCCAGTCATCCTGCCTCGCTCTCTTTCCCCCTCTTCTTTCTCCCACACTCTCTGCCAGCGTCCCCTCAATGTGAGATTTCATGTAAAGAGAACATAAACGTTATATAGGCAGCTAAGAGTGTAAAAGGTAACTGACTCTGTGCTAATGGGGTAATTACATTCTTCTAGGACTACAATTTCAGGTCTATACCTGGCACTTACCTGCTACACTCAAAGGAAATTCTGTTTTCAAAGGAAATGCCAAATTGTAGGCACAGAATTGCAGATGCCTCCTAACTACACACTTGCTAGTTTAAAACAAGCCAATTGCATGTTTATGAAAGATTAGGGCTATGCTTTACTTCACTCCACCTTTCACTTGGTCTACTCCATTTTGCCTCATCTGTCTGTTATATATTACACATCAAATTAATGGTACCCCCCTCTAGCTTATCAGTGTTTCCTTCGCACTGTCTCACTTTTAACAGATGTTGTTTAGGTGCAGGGATCCTGTCGATTCACTGCTGCATCATCACATTGTCATGTTGTGAACTTGTACAGGGGAAACGTGTGCGTCAGCCGTGACTGTTTCCCTGCACCCTCGCCTAAAGGTAGGAGGGTAGGGTCATGCGCCTACAGAAGTGTACAAATTCGCAGGACTTGATGAAAGGAATGCTATGATGAGAAACGTGCGACGGTTACCAGTTAAACTGCCTCTTTTTGCCGATGGGAACAGGATCCCAGATAAACTCGAAAATCTGTATTTCCTTGAAACTCCCTCACCTCTGCTGTGGGTTGAAATGCCCTGTGCCAATCTAGGAATTGCTTAATGTTACTGTTTGCCCAATACATTGGCACCCATACAAAATGTTATCCTAGGAAAACAGTACATTTCTACACAGGGAATAAATGACAGCTGAATACATTTTGACTGCAATCTGGCCTCCAAAACCAACTAAGCAAGTCACATCAAGCAGCATAGAGAAGGGAGGATTGAGAGGGAAGCACACATTTAAAGTCTGCTGACAAATTGCAGTGGTTTTTATACAACTGGTAATGTAAAGTGTATTATGAATTTGTATAACTAATGGTTATGGTGGGCTGTGGCTAATGGCTAAATCATAGGATAACCTATGGTAAATGGAGGCACTTGAAGAGAAGAATGTTGGGTGAGGAGAATTTCTGCAGTATAATAGGATGTTATTTCACGCTGAAATCTCTGCTAATAGAGATGACAAAGTAGAGCCAAGGCTTACACTGCATATTGTAACACCACATTTTTTATATTTAGGATTTAAGAGTGAGCTTCTGGATCATACAGTTATTAAGAGAATCGCTGGTCCACTGACCTACAATTATTATGGTCAAAAATGAATTACTATTAAATTGCTCTATGCTTTACTTATTGTAAACTCTGTAAAGAATTGAATACCAAATCTTTGGCGCATCCACTATGATATCATTGAATTGGGACTTGTAATGAATAATGGTAATCTAAAAGGAACCACCCGTGTACATAGACGGGAGTAGCAATGCTGTCATCCTTTCCATTGGATGTTCTTGCACACTGGCTTGATTGGGAAATAATTTGAGGCAATGTAATTGATCATCTAATCCTTAACCACGCAGTGATACACAGCAGGCCTAACGCAAAACAGCAACACCCGAGGCTCAAAATGTCACCTTTCAGAACACCGTAAACCATGAGAGACTGGACTGTTAACAATGTACTTCTCCACAACAACATGCTAGCAGGCTCATTACAGATGTCTTTGACCGTTCATTTAGCCTTGGCACTGTATACGTGCGTTGTTTGTTACACCATGCCACTACTGTACCCCCCCCCCCCCCGTGCAACCCTTGCTGCGGTGGTAGTTGTGTCTTTATATGGCTAGTTTTCTTCAGTTTGCCACAATGGCAACTGCATTAGTGTTGATTGCTTCCCAAACACTTAATAGGGTTGGCTCCCACATCTGCAAAGAATGAACCCAGACAGTGACATCATGGCAGAGGATGTGCAGTCATGAGTGGGTGTATGGCAAGGTGTCCGTGTTTAGTATGTGCACATTTATATGCAAATGTGCGCCAATGTTCTCTGTGTTGCACAACTGTCTTCCAGTCGGGATGAGCCAGGAGGACCTGACTTGTTGGACTGCAGAAAAAGCTGTTACTTGTTCAGATTAGATGTGTTATATCTTGTCACTGATAAATTCAAGACTGTTTATTTGGAGTGCAGCTGTGAGCGAGAGCATTGCCCTCGCTGAAGGTAAACACTGTTAAAATGCCTGCTCTGCATGATGAAACTAGCGAGAGATCAAGAATGTGACTCCTTACCCACAATGTCTTACACCATGTCTCGCTCATTATAGTTCTTTCTGTCTTTTTGCTCAATAGTATTTACAGGCACAGACACACACTCGCACGCTTTATCTCACCCTCTCACTTTCGTCTCTATGGCTCTGTTGGAGAGACAATAGTCTGTACGGAGGGGACAGGCTGAGACAAGCCAGACTTGCTACATACACTGAGGTGTGGATTTATGTCAGTCACAGAGAGAAGAGTGCACTTGGAACAGCACGGGCACACTTTGGCATTAATTTGTAAAGCTGTCAAAGTTGCATTGAATAGGGGTAGGAAGCGGGAAGGGTGTTTCTTGGCCTCCTTTGCTTCGCTGTGTTCTCTCACCTTCATGGGATAGTGACCGGCCCTCGTACGGTACTTTGAAGGAGCCATAAATGGCAGAAAGTGTCCTTGGTGTGGCTATAAAAGGACGTCAGCTCCTCAATGAGAAGATGACGGTGATTTACGACAGAGTAGCAGAGAGCTAAGGAGGGATTTCTTGGCTTCTTGAGTTGAAGTAAAGAGTGGGAATGAAAGGACGAGATTCAGAGAGGAGTGGCCCGAGCGCACTATTATTGCCTGAAGGCGCATCTGTCAACTTGCTGTCACAGAAAAGCGTAATCTAACACAAATGCAAGTTCCTACTGTGTATAGTTTACTCTGCGTATAGTTTACTCTGAGGTGTACCACCTGTCCATCGTGGACAAGTTTCTATTAGTGCAGAAAGTATTTACCCTTATCACAACAAATGTACACAAACGAAAGAACATGTTGTGACTCCCCCAAAGCATCCGGCGTCAGCCGTCATTTACCTTATGTAATTAAAGCTCTTGAAAGTGGTGCAGTGAGATCATTACAGTGAAGTACTGCTTTGTTTGACAACATGTTCACAACCAGCAGATCATACTGAGCTCAGGATGTTTGTAGTAATCGGACATAACTCAGTCCAGAGGGAGATCAGAGCATTTACATTCAACACAATTGCCAAAATCATTCGCAGACCTTCCGTACCAGAGAATACTGTTGTTGCTGTTGTTGTTTTGTTTTTTTGCTTTGACCGTTATATAGTAGAATCATCTGGTGTTGGTAGAACCTAAAAAATACAAAAGCCACCAATTTTTAGGTGGTCCTAAAGACAATTTTTGCATTTTGAATTTTATTCCCTGAATCTTTTTCAGCAATGTATATGCATCTTAGATATATGAAGCAAACCCTAAAATTGCACATAGAAACCTCTATACTATATTTTAACATTTAAAAATATATGTGTTTTCAGCTTTAAGAAATGCATTCCTGTGAAGCTTCCAGTCTCTGGTGCAGGTGTCACCACAGTTCAGAGATTACAAAAACACATAGGCAAAATCATAAATATACTTTATTACATACTGGGGGGGAAAAAACCTCCAAACCATAGAATCCTGTCTCTTCCACAGCTGGAAAAGCATACATATAGAGGTAGTAAAGTAGAAGAACAGTGACTTGGTGTGCTTTTGTAGCAATTTCATTTCATTTGATGGGAAAACATTGCAGATGTCTGGACCTCATTGTCATCAATGGTAGCTTCAGCCTTTTATTTTTGTCTATGGAAAAGTCTTTCATTCTGCCATTCAAAACCTTTAATCTTCTGGAAAATCACAAAAAAAGATGTGTTAAGTGTGGATTTAACTGAACTTCTGTATTTTGTCTTAGTGGCACATTAAGACTCCCTGTATAGTCTCTCTGGTCTCTGTGATGTTGGACAAATGACCTGAGAGCTACAGACCCATTACAAGTGGCAGCCTAATGTAGTGTATATGTCTTGGGCATTCAGCCAAACCACCTACATAGATAGCGCAAATGTAACACATCTCTGCCACCAATCTGCATTTAGGCACTATATAAATGGACAAACTGTTACGTGCTGACCCAATAAGAAACTCTAGTATTTCTGGCATAAAGATAAAATCAAAAAAGTTCTTCAGATAGACCAGATGAGCTCTCTCTCTTAAATATAACAAGAAGAGTTGATATCTGTCATCTCATGAGGGAAAGAGAATTCAGATTTTGTTACACTGATGTTGTTTAATATCAATTAAAACCAGCTCAGAGCTAGAATGCAAGAAGTTTAATAGCAGGTGTAAATAGGGCTGTAGATTTTCCCACCTCACTATGCTGCTCAAAACTGTACATTCTGTTTACTCCAATCCTCTCAAGAGTCTGGCAACCATCACCAAGTTGTTTTCCTCTTTTACTTTTCCTAAGGTCCACCATACGTTTGCAATTCTATCAGCGCTTTAATGGGCGTAAACATTCAGCTTCAAACAGACCCACATCCAATGTTGGCAATGGAAATTAGATCAATGGGTAAAATGGGGGCCAGACGGTGAGCAAAGCACAGCAGAGGGCCAATGACACAAGCACCATGACTTCACTGTGGAAGTATTCAAAAAAATAAAAAAAACATCCCTCATCCAATTGCACGCTTTCTCAACAGTGGTGAGTGGAAACTGTTTAGGTTTAGTGACTGCTGAAGAAAAAGTGTCCTATAGTATGAGAAATCTTGCATGATGATGGTCATTGGTCACCCCATGTCATGCTTGTGGTGATCTGTCACAGGAATATTGCAGTTAGTGCCATGTAATATTCATCTATCAGTGCCACTGGATTCTGCTAGTCCAATAACCAATGCAGCGCCATATATCCTGTTAATTTACATGACGCGTAACACGAATCACTTGATCGACGAAGAGGCCGTGGTGACGAAAACTGTGTGCCTTCAACTAGCTTCTCACTTTGTTTGCGTGTGTTTTGTGTTCAGCGCTGTTCCCACATCGCTCGAAGCCAACAATACTCCTATATAGGAAAGTAGAAGCAGGATAAAGGCAGAATGAGGTCGGACAAGAGTTGTGGTTAATAGATTGAGACCGATAGACAGGTCTATATGGGAAGCAACATAATTCAACCACGTTATCAGTGTTTACCAAGGCACCTGTTTTCGCGTCGTCTCTTCATTTAACAACTGGAGCTGGGACTTTACATGTTATCACTGATAATGAATTAGGTGGAGAAGATGAATGGTGTTTTGCATGGCTGCATGATAAAGAGATCCCAATGTGTGACACTGGGAGATAAGGTCCTGACGGATTGCAGCTCTGTTCTGGCAAAGTCGAGAAACTAGCTATAGGATTTTCTGAACTTACAGCTCTTCTTAAGACTCAGAGAAGCTCAGATAAATCCATTGTCTACCAAGGAGTGTATTGCTTTTTGATACCAATGCTAATCAGTTTTAGGTGAGTACATGTTTACATCTACCACTACCACTCAACCGCTTCCCTGTTCTTTTGCTGCCATTGATTTCTACATGACCTGCTCACTGCCAGGTGCCAAATTCAACTATCCTGGCAGTGGGAGTGGATGCAAAAGCTCAAAACACAAATGACAAGAAAGAACTAGTGACGCACAGGTCTGAACCTAGACCGGAGGAACACAGAAAAAAAGAAGAGAAAAGGGTAGGTGGGTGAGCGACTGGGGGACGTGGAGGGCGGAGGCAGTCCTGGGATGCATGGCAGCATGATTTATGGACGCCTTTGAAGTGAGCTCGTTCCAGCCACACGGGCTGCCTGCTGCATTTCAGAGCAGGGACATTCTCCTGGCGGTACGGCGAGGAGGATAAATGACCCTTAGGTCACTAACCTCCACTAGTGTACTCACATATGCACTTCCTGATTATGTGGCAATTCATCAGTGTGTGTGTTTTGGTTTCCAACAAGCCAAAATGAGCTGCCAGGGCATCCGATGGACACGTGATTCACTCCTCGGTAACGTACTTAGAGGTCAAAACAAACAGGGAGAGTGACAGAGAAGGAAAGGGGGTGGTCCCTCTTTGGGATCATAAAAATTGGGTCGAGAGAGATATGTTACTACAGAGTTCAGCTAGTTTTCTTTTCTTGCTGCAGTGTGCAGAATTATCAGGGGAAATTTATAGTATCCCCAGTAGAGTTTAAATGGAAACTGATTTGTATCACCCTTTGCAGTTTAAAGTTGTCTCTCCAGCAGTCTCACCAATGATGACATCATTGTTTTGAATAAGTAAAGCTCCCGTCTTCTGTTCTGATGGTGAGGAATGAGGACTATGGAGGGTGGCTTGGCAGTAGGCAGTCCCAGTGCTTCAGTCTGGTTGGAATTCGTCATCTATTCGATGTGTTTGGATTGTTCAAAGCAATATATTCCCACTTTGTTTGAAACTCATTTCCTAAATAAATCAAATAGTTTGATGCTATCAGCTTCACTTATGTGAGTAGAAAAGCTGGGGATTGTAAAAATGAGTTGTAATTACACAAAACGGAAAGTCCTAACAAAGAGATTTAAACAAACTCCTCACTGTCTGCTCTTCCTACACAAGTAACCCATTGTCCCCCAGTTTGGCTGTTGTATTTTTTATTTATTTTTTTGATCCCTTTATCTACCCTCGGCTGTGTGTACTACAGTAGGTGTGTGACTACTCATGCACATAGCTGCATGTGTTTGTGTGACTTTGTCCTGCTGCAGTGCAGGACTGTCAGTGTGTTTAGACATAATACGCCAGTTTTTCATTGTGACTGTATGTTTGCAAATGTGTGTGACCGTCTTTCTGAGAAGTCCCAGAGAAGTCTCTGTTGGGGGTAACAGGAAGAAGCACAGTGTGTGTGCATACTGACTCCTCATTGTTATCAACCCCACACTGGTGAACGGGGTTGTTGCCCAGTAGGAAATGAATCTGCATTTGGTTCTCACAGCACAGAGCAGACTAAAGGAAGAAGACATAATGTTTTTATGACAGGAAAATGGTGCACAGGGATGTTTTAGAGGTCAACACACATTATCACATGTATTTTTAGATCTTTGGTTTTATGCTGTGGGATTTTACTGTGCGGTGATTTTAAAACACATATAATGGTATGCATTTAACTGTATGCACTGGTGAATTGTCAGATTTATTTTAAGCAAGTTTGACCTGATTTTCTACATCTGTATTACAGGCTCCACTGCACAAATACTTAGGAAGTCCAAAATCTCCCTGAAGGGTGAAAGTTTGGAGTGTATTAATATGGTATCGGAGTTCCCTGATGGGGTCAGTATTTTATTATGGCACAAAACAGGAATTTTCACATTGCCACAGCATCCCTAATAAAACGCTGGGTTGTGCCCTCAGTCAGGATGAAACGAGAGCTAAACGTCACTGCCAAGAGTTTTATGGTCCTGGGGAATGAGGGCACTGTTTACACGTTGCCAGGGAGATGTGCCTGAGAAGGGGGAAAAAATGGCTGCATATACTGGAAATGACTTCTCAAATATTAATTTCACATTTGGCAGCCCCCTCTTGGATTTCTGAGGTTACGCAATTCTTTTCCTTTTCGTCATATGAACCAATCTTCTCAGGGTCACAGAGTGGACAGAGGGAGAGGTGAGTATTTTGGTCTGCTGCGGTTTTTGGTAGATAATACGTGCAGCTGTTGTGAAGAGTGTAGTTCTTACTGCTTATAATGTATAATGACCATGAAAGCCCTCTGCACCCGGTGATTGGAAACATCCACCTGCTTATAACAACATGCTGAATATTCATGCCTGGGGATGTTGGGATGTATGCTTAAAAAAATACCCTTGTCTGGGCATTAACCTCAGGGTCAGGTGCCATCACTGCAGCCACGAGCCGCAAGTCTGAATGAGTTATAAATAATTGCTAGCACTTGTGGGTGGGTACTGCACAGTTGTGTGTGTGTGTGTGTGTGTGTGTGTGTGTGTGTGTGTGTGTGGCATGCTTAGATTGCTGAGTGTGCGGCCTGTGAAACCTTAGCCCAGCTCCTTGATGTCCTGGCTAGTTGTGCTGACTCAGCAAACATTAGGAGACCACCTGGGAATGACCAGTCTGAGGGAGCCATTTTGTGTCTTTTTTTTGTTCAGTTAGCCTTGGTGTTCAGTCCCTGTGGGTTACTAATGGCCACGAATCTAGTGTGTAAACAGTGGTCAGGACACGTTTAAGTCAAAATGATGATGCAGTTATTACCATGATGCTTACTGGGCTAACTCAACTTTTTAGTTATGTTTAACCAATTAATTTAAAATTATACAGACCTACCATACAAGTGTACGAAGTACTAGATTTTGTCAGTATGATTTTTGGGTCATACTGTAACCACAATGAATTGAATTTGCATTCTTAGAAGAAAAGGTAATCAGCTGTAATCAACCCCCCCTTCGCAACTGAGTGATGGACCTTGCTCTCATCTGCTTTGGTCATGTTTCTTTATTTTAGTTTTGGAGATCTCTTGCCATGAAATCGGAGTGAAATTCTCAATTTCCCACTTATGAAGCACAGCAACAACTGATAAAAGACAACTGAATTGGGGCTTATATCAAGGCCACAAAGTTGTACAATGCACACTTTTACCAAAGTTCAACAATGAAGACATAGCCATAGCAAAAAGAAATGTCCATGACCACTATTCTATCGTATCAAAAGCAGTGACACCACAGTCAAAGCATCCTCAATATCCTCTATGATCAGATTTCACGGTCTAAAATGCCATAGCAACAGCCCAAAGGCACTTGTTGTACAACCATATTAGGGCCTGTGTAAATCAAAGGAGGCTCCTTAATCTTTTGGCTCTGACAGTTTAAAAAAGTTTGTTTTATTTATAGGAGCAGTCCAGAGGTAATTTTCCATTGTGGTGACATTTGCTGTGTCAGCCTGTCACAGACAAAAGTTGATATTTCTGTTTTGCCACTGAAGACATTGCATCAGAAGGACTCTTTCTGTCCCCCCTCTGGAGGTTGGTCTTGTGAAAACGACATCCTCTCCAGGGGATTGAAAACTAGTAACTGAGTCACCCAGCTTGTAAGTGAAAGCACTCTGACCTCACTATGCATACTTTTCATTCTGCTTCGATTTGTATGGAGACTGGGCTGTGTTACACGTGTAAAGGACGGTGTGTGTATAAGGCAGGGTGCTTTAAAACTGAACAAATCTTTTTTTTAAAACAATGTGCAGGTCCACAGTCCTCAGCAACACAAAGCAGGTGTCAAAACTGAGATGAACAGTGAAGGCTTCAGATTTCAAAGAGATGCCCTATCCCTTAGATCACAGGGTTGAGCATGACAGGGAGGATGTGGAGATATCAGGACAGTGACTAAGATAACCATTTTTGGGCACAAATCTGCCCTGGGAAACTTTGGAGTAAAGGGGTTCCCGGGGATTCATGGCCATGTTTGTTCAAAGAGAAATAATATACTTTTCCTCTCATTTAGCTGTACAGAGGCCTTAGAACAACCCCACTCAACTTATTTATTCTAAACCCAGCGGCCACACCAAATCACTGAGTGAGCCCTAGAAAATGTAACCGTTACCCTGAGATCTTTCAGCACCTCTCTCTGTTTTCCTTTGACTACATACAGTGTGCTTATCTGTGGAACAGTTTTGTTGAGCAGACATCAGCTTTTAATCCTTTTGTTGAATTATAGTTGATCACACGTTCTCTTTAACTCCATTGTTTCTGCATTCCTTACCTTCCTCTCCTCTCACAACACTGTTTACCACCTCAGAGTGCATCCAAAGATCAGCTAGCAGACTGTGAAGATTTTTTCTTTTTTCTTGCTTGCTTTCAAGATTTGCTTTCTCTTTTCTCACTGTCGCTCCAGTTTTCCCTCTGCCATCTAAACACATACCGGCAAATACCAGCTCAGAGAGAGAGAGAGAGAGAGAGAGAAAAAAAGACAACCTTTTTTGCATTCTCCAGGCAGTGACTCTCCAAAACCTCCACTGGCACACAGGAGTTGACTGCATAGTTTCCCCAATGCAAACCAGATGTGAAGCACTAATGTATGGCAGCATTTTTTTTTTCTTCAAAGGAGGACAAATGTAGGCCAAAAATGTAGTCTTTTGGCCATTCGCAGACAGTGATATAAAAATAAATTCAGATTCATTCCGGAGTCCCAAACTTTCCTTCATGGTGGTTGGGACGGTACTGTATGATTTAGAATAATTGCGATGTTATTGTTTGGTGTTGGTGGAGTAGTGTGGAACGTTGGGATTGAGACAGGCTTGTGGAAGGGGACAGATGAGATGTGACAATTGCATTTTCAGATGCGCTTCATTATCCATATGCACATGGAGTCCTCTTTGCTAGCACGTCTTCATGTCTCAGTGAGCCAAGTGACTGTCAGATTATGACAAATGTATGTTTTAAGTATAGCTAAACAGTCGGTGCAGGCTTGTGTGGTGCTTTTGTTTCTCTCTTGTACACATTTTAATCACCATATCAGATCCTTTTAATAACTGAGTCCAGAGGGTTTGACGTACAGTTCTTTCAGGCCAGCTGTTATTCACTCGTAGCTCTCCTCTAATGCTGCAGTGTGTGCTACACAACACAATCAAGCCTAATATTAAAACTCATCAAGTCGTATCCCCACACTTGCATGGTCATTAAAAGTTGCCAAGAAGGGACAAATTACAAAGGCCGTGGTGACATTTTCTGCTGCAGGTAGTCATTTTCTTCCTTTATGTTTATGATGTTGGCTTTCATTTGAGCCCTCTGTCGCCTCCCACTCCACACCAGGCGGTGTTTAAGCGCTCAGGGACAATAACAGGTTTGCGTTCCAGTGTCTGGTCCAGCAGCCTGTACTCTATCGTCAAGTCTGACCCAGGCTCCCACAGAGGAGCAGTCTCGGGTGCCCCCGCATCAACCCCCACCCCTCTTCTCCTCCGTCCTGCCACAGCTCGCTCACTGATGTTGTTCAAAGAAACTCGGTAAATAAAACTGCTCTCGTAGCTTCTTGCTTATAGACTCATGAAGTGTCCTGAGAATGTGGGTGGCCCAGGTTCTCCTCTAATGCAAGACAGAGAGAAATGCAAAAATGACCACGCTCATGGTAGAGCCACTGGTTGTTTACAGTATCTTAACAGTGGCTGGGTGCCGACCCCATCCTATAAACTTTGATGACCGCAGATCGCTCAAAGTCTTAAATGTTATAATCATGATTGCAGTTTTGGTTTTCTAGCTTAGAATCTGTGTCACAACTACACTAAAGAGAATGATACTTTACTAAACTGTCATTTTAGTAGATTTTCTATTACATTTTAAGTAAGCAAAATTCTTTCTTATCAGAATTTAAAAAGAAAATTGTATGTCCATAACCAGTACTTGTAAGTTTTGTCAAATAAGCACATCTGTTTATGAATGGGGCTGCAGCATTATCTCTCCTTCACGAGCAATTTCCTTCTCTTCCTGTGATAAGATTCATTGTCTCAGTGTGTCCTTCTGATTGCTGGACTTCATTTATCTGATGCAGCGAGAGCCAGCAATTTATAACAAATATATTTCATTGTCCAACTCTAGTGTTCTTTTATTGTGACCTGAACAGTTCCGACCGCTTTAGATGATTAGTCTAGTCGATGCCATTTAGCTTGTGGAGTGACTAGTCTCACAAAATATGTGGATCTGGAAGCTTTTCCCGAACGACCTGGCCTCGGTTTCCAGTCCCTTGAAGAAAAACATGAACGTTAGCCCTCTGACATTGTGTCATAAACATGAGTTCTGAACCATTAAAAAAAGTCTTGTGCAATTCATGCCATTGCCTTTTTACATTAGTAACCAAATGGAAAGACTTCTACGGTCATGAAGCGCTGAAATAAATAAGATCAGACGACATCTCGATCAGGCTCCTTTCAAGTGGCCACTGGACTGAGACACAAATGAACTTTTCTGAAGTGTGCTTATGACATTGTGCTTTATTTTTGATATGCTCAACCGGGCCCTCTAATGATATACTTAAGTGTCCAGTGCTGTACTTTTCCCCCCATCTCTAAGCCAGCCAAGGAGCCTTACTGTGTTTGGAAGATGTCCAGGCACCAGACAGAGGGCTATGTAATGGTATGTGTTTATCTAAACGCAGCCATTTCACTTTTCCTCTAATTTAATTTAAGACTTGTCATATGTTTAAGTTCCTACTCCAGCATTCATTTGCCTCTAAATGTCACCTTTTTCTCTTTTTTTTTTCTTTCATTCTCTTTTTCATTTTCATTCTTGTCCCACTGTTGTGTTTCCTCTGTTTCTTCATCACTCCCTCTGGAGCCTGTATAAAATGAGAAGGAGTCATGTGTACTTTGAAGGGGACTTGCTCATCAACACACTCCATCTGGTGTGTGAGTCTATTTGCTGCCAAAAGATCAGACAGTTGAAGGTGACTTTGTGGCTTTCGTAGCCACTACTTTCTTAAAGTAAATCAGGCCTTACTACGCTCAGTAAAATCCACACTTCTTAAAGTATCCACTTGGACATAAAAGCACATCAGTCACAATGGACCTATAAACCCAGACCTAACAAATAGAGCAGCGGCCCTGGTACTGAATGTTTTCTTTTCTCTCTACTCTATTGCTTGGAGACTTCATACTACAGCATAGCCACAACTTATGTACAGGGTCAATAAAATAAACCATTTTATTGACTGTGATGCCATTTCCACAAATGGTCATGTTGTCTTATCAGGGTGGATACAGTTGCACCACTTCCTCACTGACTGTTTGTATGTCTGAGATATGGCATTCCCACATCGTCCCTGCAATATCATAACCAGAAAATTAGCTTTTTTGTTGTAAAGACGAAAAAACAACTCCCTTATTGACACAATGTCAACAAGAGACAACATCTCCTCCACTGACATTAACTTAATGGACTTGTGGAAAATCCTTTGTATTTAAATAGAGCTTAATTTCATTGTAGCACAATATATAACGAAACTGAAAATGTGCCCATAACATTGACACATCCTTGGTATCACTGTGTGACCCATGGTAATAGTTTGTACTTAGTTAGATTTAGTTTTTTTCTGTTTACTGTTTTAGGAACAAAGTCATTTACTATGAATGGAGCTGACCTTGAAGATCAATTATGTAACAAATACAGATTGTATGTACTATATGTATATCCAGTAGAGATTAAACTGAGATGAAGATTCAATTGGCAGAACAGATTTAGTACAAACATGTTTAAATAATTGATTTTAGTACATTTGAAGTTTGGAAACTGAAAATAGAAGTAATCCATGATCACAGGAATACATCTTTAACATAGTCTGCAATACTGTATTTATACATGTGTTTTTGAACCCACCATGTAATGCATTGCCCTTCTGGTCTGTGTATATGTACCGCAAAGCGCTGGACACCTGTTGACTAATGTATGTAATTGGTGTGAGTTCACTGCGATGAGCTCTTATCCCAAGGCCACACTGTCATTGTTAGCCTGCCTGTAGCAGCACTGACTCACACAAACAAACACACGCTGATCCACAATAGGTGTCTTCAGACCTTCAACTAGAAATGAGATAATACAGCTCCCAAGGTCAGTCTGTTTTTCACAACTTTAGCAATGACATTCCAAACCTCATGAACATTTTAAATGCAATTCATACATTTTCTCTAAGTAGCCAATACACATTGTAGTCCTTTTCTCCTCCACTTTAAAATAGAACTTAATGTCGGTGAGAGACATTTTGTTGTCTGTGCAGCACACAGCCATCTGCCCTGTGCGGTCAAGATGATCTCCTTCCTCTGTTGATGTAACATGAAGTCAAGTGCTTTGTCTAGCCTTTGTAAAACACACATTTTACAAGCAGGTTCTTCTAATGCAAAGGGAGGGAGAACTGGCATTCCCATTCCCAGCAGGCCGCGAGGATTGTTCATTTGGAATCAACCAGAGCGTAAGCAAAGTTTGGGCTGTGGATTAACAGGCCTGTCTGTGGGACTGGACTGAACAGGTCTGCTAGCCTTTCAGTAACCAACCATGACTATGTTGCCCGGCAACAACCTACAGTCTGCTTGCTTGCATTGGTCGATTTGCTCTGTGGTGTCTCACAATTGGCCCTGAACTTCACCCCCTTATGTCAATCAGGCAGGGTTGTGATGACTACTAGTACGTAGCCTTGGCATTCCTCTGCTGTCATATGGATGTGGGAAAATTGGTGAAAAGTCTAAACGCCTGTTTGCAACCCCGGGAGGATTCAAGGTTCATGACACAGATTTGTTGTTGGTGAAAGGCCACAGTGCCATTAAATCAAACGCGTTTGTCTTCTTGGGAGCATGTGCCTAGCAATTTTGTGGCAATATTGATCTCACCTGTGCTGAGGTTTGGGCTGAGGCTGGTGTACGATGAATAAGCGCAGAATATCCAGAAATCATAGGGTTCATCCTCAGGGGACTACGTGCTTTTCCTGCAATGTGCCCTTTAGGTTGTCATATTTTTCTTGTAAAAGTGCAGACCTTGAAAACGTGCTTTTGACCATATCACATGGTCTTCATCAGCAAATGGAGTTTGCTTAGTTGTCATGTAACTGTAGATTTTAAGCCAACATGGACAGTAAGCCACAAAGGTGTTTAGATGAATGTAAAGGCGATGAAGACCATGTGATATTGTTGAATTCTTCAGAACAAGCCAGTAAGTGGACCGTGAGTTGAGATTGTTTTATCAACATTAGGCATCATCCCCTGGGCACCATAGATATCCAAAGCAGGCTCATCCATCTGTTTTGGCAATACATTACCTTTGACAAACAGACTAATCAACTGATCAATCAGAATGTCATTGCGAGGCCTTTCATCCAACAGACTGTAGCCTCGCAAGGGTTAAGAAAACCAGATAGAGTCATTCATACTGACCCATATAGCTGGATTTAATATATATCTTAGTCTCTCTCAGATGAACTCCCTTTGGATCATTATAAGGAATGGAATGCACGGTTGCCTATATTAAACAGAAATCCCTACTTTGTGCTGCAATACTATAATTAAACTCAGTACAATATTTCTGGACCATTGTCCTGTGTGTAGGCAGTGGTGATTTCCTTGAAGCCCACACTTTTCCCAGGGGGCTGAATTCACTCACATCTCTGGTATTTGGGAACTTTATAAACCCAAAGTGAGGTTCTTAGTCACTGGGTCTTGGACATGAAGTAGATGGACCTCTGCCGGGAAGTTAGCATATACAGTAGTAGATACAAAGCCTTGTGAGAACTGGCCTCTGGGCTGGAGTTCATTGTGACCCAGATCCTTCTCTTCATTTTGGGATAGTGGGTTTTGGGTCAGCAGTTTCTGCATTCAGTCACGTCTTAGTCCATTGCCACAGGGGTCAGTGCACTGACGTCATGCCCCTCTCTGTGAGAGCATGTGCCATTTAGGAGTTCATTTCAGGCTCTGCATTGGTGACTCAAACAAGCTGATGCTCAAAGTGAATTTCTCTGAAATGGAAACACTACAAGACCTGGAGGTCAAAACAAGCCCTTGTGCTGATTTCTAAAGTAATACATATTTATGTATCAGGTTTTGGAATCCTTGGAATTGAGTGTAACGTTCCCATCTGTGCTTTAGTCAGTTCTTTGTTACTCAATCTTAACCTGATTGCTGGCAAACTAGTTCTTCTTGCTCAGAAACACATCTCTTTGGATATATTAAAAACAGACTAATGAAGGCTTCATGGGACAAGTGGGGAAATAATGTAACCAGGAACTACCTGAGTGATCCGTCTCAGGTTCTGAATGTATTTCTACCTATCTGAAAAAATGTCCTGACCTACTTGCAGCCTTTTTAGTACATGGATATGTGGATGATACATATTCAGGGAGGGCAATAAACAGCTGCCTGATTTGCTTTGGAAATGAAAGCTGACATCAGACGTCATAGGCCTCCCAGCGTTCTGAATCATGCCTCGTCTCGTTCTCTTACCTGGCAAGCAAAGGCAGCACATACCTACCTGGCACTGCAGATAACATTAAGGTCACAGTGCTCATTTTCAACTCTATACTGTGCTGATCTAATCTTGACATTGTGGTTATGTGGGCTGATGGCAACGACGCAGGAATTTTCTGATGGATTGTCTGTTAAATGTACAGAAATGTATGTTTAAAGGCAGACTTGCAAGTTCAGCACCTTGCTGTGCGTTACACAGGCCAACCACAGCTGCTTATTCTGATATTTTGCCATAACCTCCAGATGGAGACCATAATATGAGACATCAGATACTAAAGATGTATCCATTCAGCCATGAGATGGAGAGATATGACAGTCTAGAGATGTGAGCCAGTGTATACACATGGCTGCAGGGCTGTCAAGCATTTAGACTTTCTAATTTATGTCTTAAGGTCATCGAAGGGCATCGCGAGTGTGTCTCTAGTTTGGGAAAATGGTGCTGTGTTAGCAAAAAGCCTGTCACAGGGTTAAATATGAGGACTGTGAGCAGGTGAGGTCTGTTGCATCTTGACTTTCTCACCCCCAACTCATTAAGAGCTTTCGTCTGGAAAAGAGCTGAGACAGATGAAACATGAGAGTCTGGGACTAATGTTGTCTTTGATGATGGTTCTTGTGTGATTTGGCTTTAAGTCTTTGTTCCTTTTTCTGTGTCACCCTGTATTTTAGTGTGTGTGGGCGTGTTTGTATGACTCCTACGTGTTTTGTGTATATTTGTGCACTTGTACAGGGGGGTGTTTCTGTATATGTGTGTAAAGGGAAGACAGGCAGCACAGGGCCGGTTTGAAGATTGATTGATTATCATATCAGAGGTGATTATTATTATTGGGTGGTGGGAATGAATAGCCTGCAGTGCTCCCTGCCAGAGGGCTGTATCACTTATCAGTGGGCTTTCCTCCAGCCATGCTGTAATGTTTTGGCAACCTGATATTGTTGCCACAATGCTCTCACAATGTTATTCTGTCACTCTGTTGTGTGCTCAGTTATTATCGAGGGCCTACTGCACAGTGAAAACCATGTACAGTATACCTCCTGTATCTGTATATGCATGTTACTGTAGCTGCATATTTAATTGCTGAAAAGAAGCCACTTGTTCGGGAGTCGTGTTCAAACAGCTTCGAGTGTCTGTGCTACTGACACACACAAACTTTCACACATGCTTCCTGGGGTTTTTGTACCTGTTGGTGGTCCACAGTCTCCTCCACAAATAGATTCTTGCCTCCATAAATATTTACAGGTGTGTGATGTGTGAGCTTCACGTGCAAAGGGTGCACTACTTCGTTCCCACGGTGGTGCTTTAATCTTGAGGTTGCAGATTCTGAGCAGTTGACAGCGTCAGGAAGGAGTTTAGTTACTGAGAGAAAGCAAAGTGACATCTCCCTCTCTAGTCCCCTCCCTCTGCATCCGCCACACTTTCATCACATAGCAATAAAAGTGAATAGGTATTTTGTACTGCCTCCCTTGTTGCTCTCTCTCACTCTTTTTTCCCCCGTCTCTCTTTCTTTTTCCACTTGCTCCCACTTGCACTGGGTGTTTTGTTTGAGTTCAGCTTCGTCGCTGGTACAAGCTGAAGTATTAACAGCATAAATATTGGCAGTGAAACTCTATACTAATGTTCAAGTGCTGCGCAGAAAAAAGGTGACAGAATCATTTCTCAACGCTCTCTCTCTTTCTCTTCTCTTCTGTTGTCTCACCCAACGTTCTTGTCCTCATGTCTTTTGGATTTGTTAGTATTTGTTGTTGTTGTTGTTTTGTTTTGTTTTTTTAAATCATTGCTGACACAAGTGTCTCCTTTCTGTGTTTCAGGCTTGCAGAAAATTACAATGGCTGACCGTTTTGACTGTGACAACTGCAAGGAGTCTTTGTATGGCCGCAAGTACATCCAGTCAGATGAGAGTCCCTACTGCATCCCTTGTTACGACAGCCTGTTCTCAAACACGTGTGATGAATGCAAAGAGCTGATCGGCCATGACGCAAGGGTAAGGCATCCATTTTTTACATGATCAGACATGAAATCAGCTATCTGTTGCACAACAGTAATACGTAGAATACATACCTATTAATTGAAACTTAGAACTTTAGATTTGATTAAAACAAATACATTTTTTTTTGATAACATTTATTTTTCGACACATATTAAGAGTTTAAACAAGGGCATCGGCATCAAACATATGCCCTAATTAGCTTTAAGCCAATCTTTACCATGTTTTGACATGGCCATGGCCTCCCGACATTAATATGTCATGTTAATGATGCATATTCATGCTAAATGAGACGTGTTCTATATATATTGTGTGGCAAGAGTAAAGGCTAATTTAACACGCAATTATACAGGCATTTTCCACTAAGTCCACATAAGCCAACAGGATATTTTTGTCTAAGATTCTAAAAATGCAGCATGAGGGAATGTCTCCCTCCTCCCCACAATCAAGTTAAAATGTTATCTTCCCTTAATGGAAAACACTAACATGAAACGGATCATTTCAGACGGACATACACTACTTAGTGCAGTTTACGGAATGGGCATGCTACAGTGCTTAGTAGTTTGCTTAGCTAAGAAGGCCAATGAGTTATCAACACCCTCATCGGCAGTGGATGATAAATAAAGCCAGCGCTTTCTTGGCTCAGTGCCGTTTAGACACTCAATTCAACATCCTTCTGACACCACAATCATGCGCACAAGTACAGTACTGTATGTACATGTACACAGAGCAACCGCATTCCTTGTGCAGACATTACATAGGTCAGATTGACCCAGACCAATCCAACTCTCCTTTCCTGTTTAGTCTTGCAGTATTTTTCTTATTTGCCTCCTTTAGATTATTGCAATTCTGAAACTTTAAGACATAAAAATTTAAGTTGGAACAGACTCATAATATTTAAGGTGATTTAATTTCTATGATGTATTTAATGAAATAACCTCAATTTCCTTGTCGTCTCCTCTTGTTCTGCTGTCAGGAGCTCTTTTACGAGGACCGGCATTATCATGAGCACTGCTTCCGCTGTTTCCGCTGTGATCGCTCGTTGGCCGACGAGCCTTTCACCAGCCAGGACGACGCGTTGCTCTGTAATGACTGCTACTGTAATGAGTTCTCTTCGAAGTGCGTGGCCTGCGACAAGGTCGTCATGCCAGGTAAAGGTGCAAGGCATTTGTGTATAGAGAGATTTGGTTGTTGGGATTTAAGGCTCATTGCCTTTGTGCTCTCTGAATGACTATTTTATGTTTGGGGTTTTTTTTGTGCATAGAATATTCTCACAGTAGAGAAAGCAGCTAGAAAGAGAGAGTTGATTTAAAATGAAATAAAATAAAAGAGGGAGTGACTTGTGAAATGTCTTGCAAATAATGCATTTGACAGTGGCGTATATTATGGTACTTCACTCACCCACTAAACATTAGTCTCACTGTACCACATTTTACTTTCCATGTAGTATACAAATTCAAATTTCAAGATAGATAGGCAAATAACTTTGGAAAATGATGACATCGCAAACTCCAGGAAGTGGGGACAAATGAATAGTATAAAGTAACAGATCAAGCAGATATAGAAAGGAAAGAGGTTTTAGAAAAAAAGAGGGAGATGAGAAACAGACGAAGGTGAGGGGGTCCACGACTGAGCAGCAGCCAGGGCTGAATGTGACAGTGTAATTGCAAGTCTGCTTGACTTGTTGTCTGTAAGCCAGATCCCCAGGGCTGGTGGGCTGCCAGCAGACAGATGATATGAAGAGATAAGCAAGTCTGTTATTCCAGCGCCCCTGTAGAAGCTTACACAGCCCTCATAAAGCAGCAAAAGAGTACGACATTCCCTTTTTATTTCTACTGTGAAGATCACGCGTTTATATTGCAGCGTTTAGTGTAGATTATGCTCAAGTGAGTCACCTTAAGAAGTAACAATTGTTATAGAGAGAGATCACAGGGAAGTATAACTAGGAAAGCTCCTGGGATTTAATAGAATACAATACTGCAAACGTCACGGTATCATCAAAAAAATCACATGCGCTTTGCAATTCTGTCTAGAGGGACCTCTCCTCCAACAAAAGAACTAACAGCCACTGTTTGTTTAACAACTGCAAGGAAACTTAATACCAGTGCCATGCAAAAATATTTCTCATAAGGCGATTTGGTTAAATAGATTGCTCTATGAAAAACTGCTGCAATGCTTCCATTGCCACACATGGTCACTCACGTTCTATTGTTGTGTTCTCCCAGACAATGGTCCTTTTCTTTTGTCACTCTGTTTATTCTGTTGGAAAATCCTCTGTCCCAGACAGCCTTTCTGTTGTTGAGCAATGAAAAACGTCTATTGTGTGCAAAGGCTGTTTTCTGGGAAGAGATTTTGTGTTTTGTTGGCATCCTACTGTATACTACACTAATTATTTGCAAAGGTCTTTAAGCTTTCAGCTTGTTCACTTTTATCCTATTTGTCAAATACTTATATCTAACTGCTAATATTGCCTTCCTTGAGCCCCTGTAACTCTTTAAAGCTTATAACCTGGAATGTGTTTGCAGTTCTTTGACTAGAGAACACCACAGCGCACAACCTGAAGCAGTGAAACGTTAGCAATCCGCAGACAGCAGTAGTATAAAATGTCGGCCCCACACAAACCACTGTGTCACCATAGAATAAACCAACCAGTATAATAAAAAACTCAACAGCTAAGGGATAGAAGATGGATTGGTTGGGGACGTAGAGGGGAAAATGGCATTATCCCTTTCTGGAAGGCCTGCCGCCAGTTTCCAGCAGGAAAGAAGTGTGGGACCTGTGGTATTATGATTTAAAATAAAATAAATCTTAGTGAAACAAAATGATCTTTGTATGCCTTCAATAAATAAGTGTATTATTATATAGTGGCTTTGACAACCCTTTGAAGGATGGTAAAACATTTTTTTTTATTCTACACAAAATTAAGTCACCCTCTGCTCTCCGTCATTCTTTCCATCCTTCTTTCTCTTTTTCTGTCTCTGCCTCCTGTCATCTCTCTTTCTCTCTGCTAGGTACGAGGAAGTTGGAGTATGCAGGCTCTACATGGCACGAGGGCTGCTTCATCTGTCACAGCTGCAAACAGCCTATTGGCTCAAAGTCCTTCATCCCTGACAAGGATGAACACTACTGTGTGTCCTGCTATGAGGACAAGTTTGCTCCACGCTGCACACGCTGTAAAAAGGTTAGTAAAAGTATTGAATAACTGCCAGAATTGTTCATTGAATTCCCGCTGACCCTCGCATGGCACATAGCCATGCAAACACATGAGTGGGATTAATCCTGGGTCTGCAGGATCATGCTTGGGAATAGATTTTAGAAGTGAATTAAAAGTATCTCAACATGACCTTTGACCTTTCTCATTTTCAGACCCTAGCTAAAGGTGGTGTGACCTATCGGGACGAGCCCTGGCATAAGGAGTGTTTTGTGTGCACCAGCTGTAAGACACAGCTGGCGGGTCAACACTTCACCTCCCGAGACGAAAGCCCTTACTGCCTCAAGTGCTTTGGCAGCCTTTACGCCAAGAAGTGCGAGGCCTGCAGCAAACCAATCACAGGCAAGATTAAATCACTACGTTCTACACAATAATATTGATTTGTGCTACTCTAGGTGTTACTTTTGATACCGGGTTAAGGTTAAAATGCTAAAAGTACTATTATTAAAGTAAACAAAATTGACTCTAATATTGACAGCCAATTTCTGCATTTTACGTTGTTTGCCACCTGCTGGAATTCTCTCAAACTCTTCTAGATTTAAGTAACTCGTACAAAATTATTATTATTTTTTTTTATTAATTTAAACAAATTAAAAGATCATACAAACCGGATCCATTCCAGGAAGCAAAGCATTCATGGGGAATTTCTTAAATGCCCTTATTTTCTCAGTCAGCTTCTTACTATGAGTGATGAGTGTGATCAACACACAATTTTCTGCCAAAGTAAGAACAGTTTGGGGTTTATCTTTTTGCGTAGTCTTTTAACAATACATAAAGATGTTTTTTAACTTAGACTTTTTTCCCAAAAAAAATCTAAACTTAATATGTATGTATGTATGTATGAATGTACTATGTTGACGCACGCATGATTTTCAGCTTCATTTTTGTCGAATTTAAAGCCTTCCCTCCAACTCTCGACACACAGTTTAATCGATGTCTCAATGCTCTGCTTGTTTTAGGTTTTGGAGGAGGAAAGTACATCTCATTTGAGGATCGCCAGTGGCATCAGCCATGTTTCACCTGCTCCCAGTGCACTGTTTCACTGGTGGGTGCCGGCTTTTTCCCTGATGGTGACAGAATCTTGTGTCGCGACTGCAACAGCAACCTATAGAGTCATTTACCATGTCCTCGCCCTTCCCATGACTTACATTTCACCCTTTATCACAGCATTTCAAGAACCCCAAGTTATTACCGAGGAAGGTAACACAGGCTAACAAATGCTGCCTCTCAGGTTGTTTTTAATATAAAGAGATCAGTTCCTTGTGGTCCCTGCCTGGGTCAGATTTTCATTCAGGAGCTAGTGCGCAAAATCCTGTTTTGATGCTACATTGTTTGAATGAACCACCACAAGATTTCCTCTTTAACCAGAAAGTTAATCATTTGTAACAAAGTTAATGGAGTGCCTGAAGAATAACATGACTTACATGTTATGTACAATTGAACCAAAGAAACGCAAAATGCTAGTCACTTTGTAAAAAAATCCCTTCATATTTTATATAAAGACGTTGCCACTTCAGGTAGAGGTCTGCCTCTGAAGAGAAGACACAGAACACTGATACAGTATAGAATGTAAACCTTACAGTCTATATTTCAAGGTATGGTGGATGTATGTTGTGATTCTCTTATAACTGCATTTTAATTGAAATATGTCGGGTAAAAACAAGAATACAATTTCAATTTACCTGATTATGCTTTTGGTAAGGTAGTCCGTTTATGATAGTTATGATCAATAAAGTAATTTGCACTTTGGATAAAATATTCTCTTGCTACCATGTTATGTGCACATAAAAACACAATTAAAAAAACAAATGGCACACAGACCACTTTTTCTTTTTGTCATGTATCTGCTTTTGTTGAACTTTGCAATGACACTTATTTTTACGTAAAGTGTCTTCTTATTTGTGTCTTTCATTTGTTGTAATTAATCTTTTTATCGCAGAGCCAGCATTTATAACCAAAAAGAAGCTGAAATGAAATGCAATACCGTTGTATATTGCAGGAGTATGCATGTCTTCATCTGCCATGATTTGCCTCAATATTTTTTTTTGTTGCTGTTAACGCTGTTAGTGTTTTGTTTTTTCGTTGTCTGTTTGTAACATGTATGTGAAAAATGATTAAAGAAAACTTATTTTTCATTATTTCAGCTTTGATGCTGGTGAGTCAGAGTTGGCAAATATACATTTTCAGATGAAAAATATGCCATTTAGGCGATAACAGTACAAACTTACTGTAAAAAAAGATCCTTAATTGACACGGTTAATGCTACATGTTTTGTTTGTAAAGTCTTATTAAATAAATTTACACTGACTGATCTTTGCTGGGCAGTTTTTATGTTCCCTGTGTTTTTGTGGCTACAGTGAAATGTGCATTACTGGTTTATGAGGTCATAGCTTTCTGTGGATTTGTGTTTACTGTCTAAGCCAGAGAAAACCCTTCTGGTCGGTTTAAAAATCTGTCTAGGAAAGATCAGTGTGTGAGTGTGAGAAAGTGTTTGAGAGAGAAACCATGTGTGTGTGTGTTATAAAAGAGAGAAAAAAGTGTTTGTGTGTGTGTGTTCATAGGTTTAATATCTTTTCGTGTGCGAGAGACAGTAAAAGGCAGAGTGAGCACAGCTTTGTGTGTGTGTGTGTGTGTGTGTGTGTGTGTATATGTGTGTGTGTGACTGTTTATGCTGAGTGGACTGTTTCATCACCCTGGTAAGCACACATACACAGACCACCAGATACACTCTCCTGTCGGCATTGGTGAAGTGTCCTCCTCCCTGCCTCCGTTTGAGATTTTTTCACCAAAAAAGGAAATGGAAAACTGCGTGGGGGTGGGGGGAGAAAAGAGTGTGGGAGAGAGAGAGGAGAGAGTAGGAGAGGGAGGATGTTAACATCTGGAGTTGCTCCATGGCACTTTCACTTGGGGGTCAGCTCCACACGCGGCCCCCTTTGGATTTATTGGAGGGAGGAGGCGGCCGGGGAGGTGACTGCTAGCAGGAAGGGTCAGAGGAAGAGCTGTGGAGATGTTAACTGTATCATGTGGTACATGCACTCTACAAACAGGTTCAACTTTAACAGCCATTACCCGTGAGAGGGGAAACGTGCTTATTGATTTGACAAGCTGCCTCCTGTCTCATGGTCTTTCTGTTTTTTAGCAACATGTATTCTCTCACTGTCTTTCTCCTTGAATGTCTTTGTTATCACTGTCACCTAGAATCCAGCAGATCTCCTTGGAAAATAGGAAAAATGGCTTTCCATTTCATTTGGAATGAAGTGAACTCAGAACAATGTGTTGAACTTATATACCAGGAGTGGGGTTTGAAGCCACAAGGGCTTTTGCCCATTGGATCTTAAGTCCGACGCCTTAACCACTCGGCCATCCTGGTATTACTATTGTTGTTTTTCTGTATAAAATGATTAGAAAATCTTTATATACAGTCTGTGGTTCATATAAGCATGTCACGGGATATATGGATTTATGGTCAAGTCAGACATTGCAGTTACATCTGGTGGTTATTTGTGGCCCTTGTGCCTGCTGCAGATTTTGATAAACAAAACCTATTCATAATTCATATAGTTGAGTGAATACAGAAGATAGGCTGATAGAATCATGTTAATACAGCAGCAGATCCCAAAGGTTTATAGAAAGTTGGCTCCCTATAAACAGCAGTGAGGGGTAATTACCACAGACCCCATCCATATCAATTCAAATCAGTTTTATTTATATGATATCATAACAAAGTTATCTCAGGGCACTTTTTGTAGCAGGTCAAGACTAGCTCTTATATTAACAAAGACCCAACAGTCCCACTATGAGCAAGTACTACGCGACAAAAAACTCCCTTTAAACAGGCAGAAACCTCGAGCAGAACCAGGTTCTAGGTGGATGGTCATTTGCCTCTACTGGTTGGTTGGAAGGAGGGAGGGGGGCAGGAGAAAGGAGAACATACAGTAGTACAGTACAGTGCAGAGTTGTGGTAATGTTATTAATATTAAAATTAATAAAAAAGAATACTAATAGCAATATACTTATAGTAATACTATGGTGCATTAGATTCAGACTGCACCTGCAGAAAGCAACAACGGGGGGGGGGGGCACACAACTACAGGAAGAAGTTGAGTTAGTAACAAGCATTGGTGGGATATGAGTGCATACAGATGAAGAGGCAGAGGAGAGAGGAGCTCAGTGCATCATAGGGAGTCTTCTGGCAGTCTAGGCCTATAGCAGCATAACTAAGGGGGGGCTCAGGGTTCATCTGAGTCAGCCCCACATAAGCTTAATCAAAGAGGAAAGTCTTAAGCCTGCTCTTAAATGTGAGGAGGGTGTCTGCCTCCCATCAACAAACTGGAGGCTGGTTCCACAGATGTCCCAGATGTCTGCTCTGTGCCGCTTCACCCAGCTGGATCACTTTTCAACCTAAAATCAGAATCACTAATCACAGTTTCAGAGGGGAGTAAAGGTGATAAAATGATATTTGAGATATATGAGATTTTCTAAAATCTAGATTATGAAAATACAAGACATGTATGGCTTTATGGCTGTCTTCTATAACTAATCATATTTGGGTTTTAAATGATTTTTATGTTTACATGTTTAGATTGTATTTGTGTAACAGCTGGTTTACAAAACAACATGGTCACATTGTGAAAACTGTTTCATTAAATCGTTTTAAATAAGCTGTCTGAAAACAAAAGTTAATCAAATTTCTTTTTAGAATGAATCAAACTGTGCAGAGCCTAATTGAACTGATGCCTGATGTGATATGAGAAAATAGTCCGCCTAATCCATGTCATGCATTTTCTTGATTGCGTGATTGCATTAATTTTAACTGAATCTTTTTGTATCTGCAGAGATTTACCATGTTCCTGTTCCTGCAGCAAACTGGTAATGTCAAGCATAGGTGCTTCAAGTGTAGAGCTTTTAAAGCAATTGGAAGGTACTGTGTCTAAATAAGCCTTTTTTTCAAACCTTAGTCCGTTAATTGCACGGCATTCGGGCTATACTATTACCTCAGTGCCCCAAATCTCCTAGAATATACATTAAGTCCCGAAGTATGAAACTGAGCTGTAATTTGAGGCATATTTTCTCACTCTTCCTCTTGTACAGAATCCATGCGTGGTGAGCACAGGGGCGTTTTAATGTGCAACAGTAAAGTTTTACACCGATGAACTGCATCAGCGTTGGCCAGGATTTCTAGTCTGCTTGTGAATCTAGGCTTAACTTTAATAATCCTCTGGCAAGACATGCCACTGATTATAAATGGAAGCCTTTTATACTGTAGTATTTGAGAGAGGTGAGGTAAGTGAGTACCGCCAACATGGGTTTAGAAAAAACATCTCTTTTCTTGTCTTCTCTTATTCTGTCACTTACTTCAGAGTTCATCACTTTAAATGATGTGACTTTTTTTTTTAAATGTGACTGTAATTGTAAATCTATCGAAGCCTGCAAGCTATTCAGTGTGTTTCTTTGCATGACCCTGTACCCCGCCATGACCATGGATATAAAGACATAAAGGCCACTGAACGAAATAATGAATGAATGACGATCCTCCTGTTTTTCATTTGCCAAACATCAGGGCAGACACAATCAGAGAAACTTGACCGAGCTTGAACCAGCAACAATGAGTGTTCAGTGTCTAGACAAAAACCCCATGGCATGAGTCAGCTGTACAATGTTACTGTTCACATCGCAGCCTGCTGTATCCCATGTATTCCAAGTACTGCAGGCAATATACCTCATTGGTTTAATTTATCAGCGGAAGGACATGAATTTGGTATAATGGCTTGTATTTTTCAGTGTTAAACACTTAACATACTGTTTCAAAATGATTCCTTTTTTTTGTCCCACTGACTGAATTGTGTCAAGCGTGCCTCACCCATTGATTACTGATTGGCGAGTGATATGGTTTGAATATATAGTTAGATCTTTTTTCAAGTTCTGGAATCAAAACATTGCTGTGCATTAATGATTTAATGAACAAACAATATTTTTAGTTGCTCACATGCTTGATGTGGTCTTGACAAGGGAGTGTAAGCAGTTTGGGGATTCCTCCAATGTGCAACACCTCCACGTGTGGTGTGTCTTTAGAACTGTTGAAATTGGATTCCTCATTGAAGATGAAAGTCTGGGGCGTGTCAACAAATATGATCATAATTTGACTGTTAAATCCAAATCTCTCATCATTGTTTTGTAATTTAACCTGAAGAATACCATACCATAATTCTATGCACTTTATGTAAAGCTCTTATTTGGAAGTCGCTTTGGATAAAAGCGTCTGCTAAATGCCTAAATGTAATGTAATGTAATGTAATACCTGTGGGATTAACATTTAACAGCTCTTTTTCTGGTCCCCGCCAGAGTTCAGGGCTTTTTTTGTGCTTGAGTTCATCTAATATCAGTTAGATGCTCTATATGTTCTATTTCTGCAGATACACTATGAAGGGCTGAGTAAGCATTCCTGAGACTATGTTAAATCACGGAAGATAACTCCAAGAAGAACCTCGCTTGTCATGCTAACCCCCACATAAATTCGGGATCCATTGGGAGCTCCAAGTGTGTGAGTCTATAGCCCAGTTATCAGCAGTGACGCAACAAACACACAAAAAAAATAGCCAGTGAGAGGGACAAGATGTGTCTCTGTTTTGTGTTTGAGTCACTCTTAACAGTGCAACATGAGCACCATACAACATTGTAGAGACAAGTTTAATTCATGTGAGAAAATGGGAATCCAAGAATTGTGGTTATATGGTGTTGTTCTCTGTGTTGTTAAAGAGATTACTTTCAATCCTGCAATAAGATTTATAGAAGAAAACTCAAGAAAGAAAAGAAAGTTAGCCTTTGGACCACACAATGTATGACTATAGGTCAACATAGAAAGACATTTTGTGAAGATAAGGGGCAAGATTATACATTTAACAGGCAAAAGAGGCAACCTATAGACAGAAGCTAGAGCCAAAAAGCACAGTGTTCATCAGTTCATGTTAATTCATCAGAAACACAATATATGTAGTGTTTACTTTAAGCGGTTTGAAAGACAAAAGAGACAGCCTATGAATTTTGACAGAGAAATTACTTTTTAAATGTTTTCCATAGTGGAACATAGAGGTTGCCACAGCTGTCAAAAGACAGAAAGTTATTCTCAGACCATACATTTCCATGGTTTTATCCTGCTCTCCCCTGGCCTGTGTCATTACACAGTTTAGCGTTAGGTGTTCACTTGACAAAATGCACTGGTCCAACGCAGTCATGTCTGTAGTATGTAACCTCGGCAGATGTGGGTTAACCCCAAATGTCTGAGAGATTACACTCTCGCTGGTAATTCATACCTCAATGATTGCTTAACTGCATGCTTGCTACTGGAGACGCTGGAGGATGGGGTGATGCAGAGTCAGAATGAAATGAAGTTACAAAGCATGTCAGTGTACAGTTTAACTCAAATACTGAAATGTTTCCATCCATTAAGCTATGATATGTTGCAAACACTTGTGTGAAGAAATATACTGACATCTGTCCACTGATAGGTAACACTTCTACTCTCTGTCAATCACCTGTACAATTTGTTTTACAGTTTCACACTTGATTGCTTATAAGTCACATGACATGTTCACACATCGTTGATAAAAATGTATTTCAGTGTCTGAAAGTTAATTGTTCTGGTTTTTGGTTGAATATCATTGGGGTTTTATGTGCTTTTAGATTGTTCTGATCATTTTATTCATAGTATCTGTTTATTTCAGGTTATTATATAAAAAAGTATTGTAAAATTCTTGTGTAGGTGTAAAGTACAACAGCACAGTGAACTGTTACCTAAAGTGCTTCCTTGTATTGAGAGGCTGTAGCTGTATTAGCGCAGAAGACGTGCCTTCTCCCTTGCATAAGTTCTTTTTCTTTCGTATGTTGCAGTGTTTTTTGCAGTTATCTCTGCAAAAATACCCTGTCCCACAGACATTCATGGTCTCCAGAAGCTGAATCGTAATGATTTTGGTGACCCCCTGACTCTTTGTGTCGCACCATCATCAGGTAAAATGTCCAATAATTTTGGTTTATGAGCAAATACCTACAAAAGTATTGACATTCCCATAAGCCTCAGCTGGACTTTTGATGTTTAATGCTTAGTTGCAATAAACACTAACACGCTACCAGAGCGACTTGCATGGAAGACTCTTAGTCTTTTCTGGGTGCAGTTCACCACCTGCAGCTAAGTATTTACTTAATTGCGTCATTGCCTAGTGGGTCATTTTCAGTTCAATGATGAGTAAACAAGAAAATCTGTTTGTGTACTCATTTTATTTTTTGTCAAATTTTGTTGTGTTCCCTCGGCTGAAGTACTGCACCGCCACATAAAGTTTGATGCCGCAGCAGAGCATCTGTAGCGGCTCACTGTGTACTGAAGGCGTATGTGCTGTGGATGGAGAAAGAAAAAAAACAACATACATCTGTGTCCCAAGCTGACACTCACCGGGCTGGTGATGGTTGGCGAGGTTTGGAGTCTGCCTCTGTGGCTTGGCCCGAGCTCTTGTCCTCTTCATTCACTCCCATCTGAGGTCGAGGAGTTGTGCTTACTTGTGGGAAGATCTTATACTGTCTTGCAATGAGCGCTCTCAGCAGGAAAACAAGGCCTTGTTTTTCCAGAGTTCAGGGTCAGATGCGTCCACCCCTCTGATCCAACCCTCGGTAAAATCCCTCTTTCCTGAGGGTGACGGATGACAACTGCAACTCTGGGTGGCATCCTACTCGGTGTACTGTTAAATATTCTTATAAGGCATACAACCACACACATACCTTTGAATGTATATACAAAAAAAACCACCACAACTAATAGAAGAAAAGTTGTTGTTTTTTAAATCCCCTCATGCTGATAAATGGGCAGCAAATGTTCTATATATAGGCAATTATACAGTACATGCATTGTACTTGGATTTCACACCCACACTGCATTTCACACATTCTGCAGTGCCAAATGTGTTAGGACACACTGTCTGTTTGTTCTGCTGCCATTTTCTCCCTCCCCTTACATTTTTACACTTTTAAGGGTTTGATGTGGTATTGGAACTAAACCAGTCTATTAATGTGGGAGCGTAGGAATCTGATAAATTCTTATGAAGAAATTCAGACTTGGACATTCTCAGGACACAAGAATATTTGTCACATCTATTGTCTGACTGTGGTTTTAAGCTTTGTCCTTCTTGGTAATTGCTCTGGCGAAAACCATAAAACATATAATGCCTGAAATGTTGTGGGCAGCAAAAGCTGGAAAGCAATTTGTGTCAGCAGATTATTATCTTAGTTTACATCTTTTCTTGCTCTTTCAGCTTAGTTTGAGTGCAAGATTTGTTTACTTGTAATGTTCAAATATTCTGAGATGAAGCCAATGATACTGATTTTGAAGCAAGAAAACTTGGAGGCTCAAAACTAAAGTTTGGCAGCAGTTCAGGCCATATTGAAGCAGTGAAACAAATGTAAATATTGATCCCTGACAAAAACTTATTTTTGATTATGATGTTTTTCAGACTTTTTTGCCTTTTGCCCAACTTTAAGGTTGAGTGGTGCAGGTGTTTGAAGATTCAACTTGTCAGTGGGTGAAAAGAAGTCTGAAATGCAATAGGAAAGGATGGAAAACATCTGACAGGAGTCAAGACAACAGCTGAGCATGGTTCACAGTTCAGTGATTCTCTAGTGATTGTTAGGAAAGATACAGCATCCACAATCAGGCCAACGGTGAGGACGATGAAAGACGGATCAAATGAGCCAAAGCTGTTGACAGGAAATGAGAAACCTCTTACTTTTCTGCTTCAATGGAATCAAAGGTTGTCAGTGAAAACGTTTCTTCCAGAGGATGTGTTAGAATGTGAATGGGCAGAATGAACGGCCAAGAAACAGAGGTGAATTAAAGGTAAAGGGTGAAATAGCAGTCTGCTGAGCATGCATGCTACAGTTGCATTGCTTTCCATCTTGGAGCAGCCCAGTTGTACTAGAACTACAGTCCTCCACTGTTGGCAGCTGGGCCGCTCTATTGTAACAGTTGTTTGGAGATGAGATGTTTGGAATGCAAAAGGCTTGAGGAGTGGATTGACCATGATTGACTGTAATTCAAAACGTCAAGAAGATTTAGTATTGAAAAAAAGCAGGTAAGCTCTCCAGCTTTTTGTAAAATGTGATCTGATTTCTGTGTCATTTCAGTTTAAAAAAGAGAACTAAAAGTTGGATTTTGATGGAGTTAAAAAACTAAAATGCGAGTACATAGAGCTTGGCTATTTAGTGATTGTACATTTGATATCATGTCATTTGAAAGGATTTACTTGGATAGGCGAGATAATGTATGAGACGTCAAGAGGCCAGTTCATCTGCATCATTTTCATATTTCTGACCAAATTCATCAATTGCAAACGCATGCCTAACAACGTATTTTTCTCACAAGCTCATATTGCCATGAAACACGCCCACAGAACTTCTAATAGGCATGTGCAGAATGATGGTCAGGGCAGAAAAAGTAAGTCTCACGTCTGTCATCAAAGTTCAACAAGGACACCAGCACAAGCCAATTTAAAAATATAACAAAGATTGTTATGTTTGCATTGATTATCATCCCCCGTTTTATTGTTCTTCTCTTTTCTTTTCTTTGCGGCTCTCTGTCTTTGTCCAAAAAAACATTCCAAACACTTTTGACAAGCCTCTGGAAAAGAAAATATTGCTTATTTGGTTTTCCAAATTGCACATGACCTTTACTATGATCTCATGAATAATACAGCAAACCAAACATCAGTTTCAGATGTTAATGTCTGTCTCTCTTTCTAGTAGTGCGGTGGATAAGTATTAGTAGTAGGGTGATGTGTTTGAGTGTTTTATGTGTCCGTGGCCCCCTCTTGTGGTTATTTCTTTCATTGCAAATCTATGCCACCATAAGTGCATTGTCAAACCATAATCTTCAAGAGGTTATTGGGTAAATAAAATTCAATCCATGACATGAAATGTTACATAGTCCTCCTGCCCATATCTCTACCTCCACACTCTGAACCACTGTCACCACGGTCGATCCACACCCTTCCTCCATTCCTCTAAACATTCATGCAGAACCACACACATTAGCTCCCATGCAGTATTGATTTATTCCAAAAGGGGGCAGTACATATCAAGTATCATATCCACAACTCTACAAGCATCTTCCTAACTTCTCCTCTCCTGCATCAGGAGTTTCTGACCCTTCCCTCAGCCTAAGACACATTTGTGTTAAATTAAGCTTTGTAAATAGCAACTAAATCTCATTAAGTGTGCTGCTTGTACCACGCTTACCCTGGGTTTTCCACGTCTTTATTATCAAAAGAATTGCTTGATGCGTCATTCGTCAAGCACAGAGTCAGCTACAGACCCACAGGTGATACTGCACAAATTCAGCGAATCTCTCAAGGACACTCGAACATCTGGCATTGGCATTGCACATTGAACCCAAGGTTGCCAAATTTGCACTCACTGCACCACCCCGAGTTATGATTTCCATTTGACTTATGTCTTTTAACTATCGTCAGATGTAGATTTGTCTTTCTCACAAAGACCGTTGGCATCTTCAAAACATGAAATAGTTTTGTTATTTTGATTTAGCGGCCCTACTTTTATAGATATCTGTTGGTGATCAAACATGCAATGGTGTCAGTGTTGATGTACAATTCTTTGGAATATTTTTAAATCGAAGAGGACAGTTTCTCTTTGTAGATTTCCAGATTCAACCCCTCAGATCTTGAGCCATACAGAGAGGACGGTTGTGGAGCTTTAGAGATGGAAATTATCCTGGATCAGTGGGATTGCTGACAGGACATCTCCAAAGGCTAATCTTTAAAGAGCTGGAAGCCAGTGTACTGCAAGGGAAGAGTCCAGTAGATGCTGCTGGCAGTCACTGGTGACTCAGTTGGAGACTCCAGTGGCCTCATCAACCAGACCTCTCGTTCACTCGGCTGATGACAGAACATTTTAGCGAGATTTCTTTGAAACGTGTTGTCACTGATGCTGTGCATTGTAATGCAAGTGAAAAACATGACATAGGAAAGGTTGGACTGTGGATTATCTTGACGAAGTGGTAAAAGCATACATTTTCAAGCATGTGGTGTGTTTTTAAAATGTTCATAATTGAAAATTTAGGACAGTTTTTTTTTCTCCACATCTACTGTTTCAAAAGCATTACTGGTACAAACAAACTATAGACAAGAGCATAGAAAGCATGTTCATTCTTGACATTGGGAACAAATGGAATAGTGGCGCTCCTCTGCTGTCAGCATGGAAGAGGGGGTGGTTTTATTTATTTTTTGTGTCTTTTTCTGTGCAGCAGAAGCCCTGAAAAATGCTCTCTTTTGGTGGATAATAAAAGCAACTTTGAAACGTGTTCACCTCAACTCAAAGGTCCAGTTGCTGTTTTCGGAGCTGTCTCACACTTAGGTCACATGATAACACCTGAGCCAGCTCCATTCCCTGATGAGGACTCTGAGATGCAGAACTCTGAAAAAGCTAGTATAACTGAACCTTTCAGTTGAGATTATTTTGTCTCATAAACCACGAGAAAATATTAGAAAACAATACGTTAGATTTAGTAGTAGTGCGGTGGTAATCTTTGTTTTCAAAGACCTGTCAGTCAATTTCAGAGAAATATCATTTTGCGAATTTGGGCCTAGTGGTGGTACCCTTTTGTTTACATTTGGATAAGAGATTGTGCGTTTAAGTCACTCAGACATAGACTGGGTGTTCGCTATTGATGTGATGCACTCCCTGGGGTCTGGCTTAAAGGCCAAACTAAAGTAATGAAATCATTCAGTGTTATGGATCTTGGCAAATCAAGGGCACCCATATACTCCAAAGATTTACCATTCATTTCTCTTGGAAAACACGGGAGTTGGGAACAAGAGAGTGAAAAAAGAGAGAGTGGGAGGTGAGGGAGAGCTCCGTCCAATGGAGCCAGGGTAAGAATTTATGGTCAGGAAGAGCGATGAATGTGTAATTTACGGTGCATACTCTACCATTCCCCCTGCCCTCCCTTTTGGTAATGAGAAACGGCTGTTTTGTTGTAGGGCCAAGGCATGGTATACCCCCTCCCTTCTGGCTATGACACACCATTAGTTTTTATTTCTGTCTCTGCTTTTACGACCTCTGCCCAGGCGCCAGCATTTGGCCAGTGATTGGGACCATCACACCATCTAAGCTCTTCCACCTCCCAAGATGGCCTCATGTAGCCTGAGGAAAGCCATATCACAACTACTGAGGGCTCTCGACTAGAGATAGATACCATCGTACTCCCAGCACATTTTTTTCTCATTCTTTGAGGTTTTGATTGAGTTCAGGTCAGAGAATAAGAGATGGATACCTTGTAGTACAACCTTTCCCCTTAAAATGAATTATGAGGGCAGGTCTGCTGTGAAAAATCTGTCACAAAATAGTCCCGATTGGCCGAGACTGACCTCCCTTAACATGTGTTTGCTTCATCTGTTATATGAATAAATGATTACTGTTATTGTTTCATCAAAAACAGATTGGTGATTAAATGATTCCCATTATGGATATTTCCTGTTAGTTACAATTTGGGTCATCATTCTAGTGATTATGTAATTGCACTATTAGTTAAGTATTTGCTGACATCTGAGAACATGGCAACATTGCTTCAATGAAATATGACTGTGGTCATATGAGTGGTCAGATAATCAGACAGGCTTTAAACAAGTTTATCCAGGGAAAGCTGTGTATGCCCAGACTAGTTATGGTGGGTCAACGTTTTATTTTATTGTACTTTTATTTTATTCCACTCTATTTTCATTTTTATGGTATTTATGTATTTTACTACATACTTGTATTAATGCAATGCGATACAGCCAATTTTCCACGATAAAGTTCCTAACTAGCTAACCAACTAACTAACTGTTGTTGTTTTCTACCAAAATGTCTGGTTAACCTTTTGGTTTGCTTGAAACCTTGATAATTGTGCAACTCCATGTGTTTCTTGCACCATCGGACTCACTGAGTTTCCAGATCTCAGCTATTTACTTAGCAAGTGCAACGCTACAATAACCGACGGCCAAAAATATGAAAAATAAAAACATGTTCGAGGATTACAACGTTATCCACAACATAGTAAAGTCTTTATAAGAATTTTTCACACATGAAGACATACAGCGTATATCTGGCACTGATATAGACTGTGAGAGAACTTTGGATGAAAACATGCTGGATCAATTGCAGACAAAATCACAAAAGTCATTCTAACTGAAATCAAACAAACTAATGGCAAAATCAGTGTATGACTGAAGTTTCATCAACTTCATCTGAACTTTATTTAGTCTTTCACAGAATAAGCCATACATGATGATACTAATACTTCTTATGTTTGATGATAAACACAGTTTGACATATTCAGTATCACAATCCATAGTATGAATGAATAATGTAGCGTGTAACTTCTCCTGAAACTAATATCTCGTGTAAAGCAAATAGACCCATGGAAAACATGGAGGCATACACTTTTCACTGTATCTGCAATGTCATGCTTTTGAAGTATAAATGTGTAAAATGCTATGATTGTTCTGAAACTTGAGCAGTAGGAAACATTATAGTTGTGCAAAATCTTTAGACCCTGTTGCAAACAGACATGATTACTGAGCAGCTGATGATTTAATGGCTTATATAATAATCAGTGGCTTGTAGTTACTGCATATTCGATATATCACTGTGCATTTACATTTCCCTCCACTTTTTTTTCTCCAAAACGTATTCCTTCAATATATGAGACCAATATTAACACATATGTGCAAATGTAAACACACATGTACAAACATCTAAGTTCCGTCGACAAACAACTTGATTCCGTGCAGAAATGAATAAAAAGTACAAAGAAGACAAACACACGCACGCACACACACGTTTGCATGCACAAAGGCACGCACATGCAACCTTGTACACATGTAAATACTTCTGTGTTTTTATTCCTTCATTTTCTGTGCACAGTTATTTTCTGATACACCAACAACACCAACATTTAATTTGAAACAAACAACTAAGCTATCAAATGGCAAAGGTGTGTGTCAAGACACCGGGGAAGGATATGAGCTGAGCTCCCAGTAATCCTCCTCTACATGTTGTCTTAGGCTTGTTTTGTAATAGATTCCCTCCTCAAAATAATATATAGAAGACCTTCTGTCCTCAACATCCACAAATGAGTTCCAGTGCCTTTCATTTTGTTTCATCTCACAAAAGGAAATAAAGGTACAAAGACTTAATACTATTCATTGTCTTTACATCACGTACAGCGGCTGTTGAGAAAATCCATCTGCAAACTCTCACAAACATGAAAACAAATGGAGAACAGATTGTGATTAAAAATCAGACTGGAACCAAATACATCATAGACCAGAGGAGACTGAAGAGAGTCTCCATTCATTATCAGACTTCCAGCTTGAATGCTGCATTTGATAGACAGGAATCTGTTCTTAGTTCTAGAAGTGACATAGGTCGGTTCATGACATGAACCATGTCGAACCACAATCTTCCATGTGGCTTCGCAGTCCAACAGTGATCCCTCATAGTGGGATGAAATTCAACAAGTCTTTGTGAGTGTCACTAAAACACCAGTTTCTTCCAGATATGTTCAACTATTCAAAAAGCTCGGAGAAGCCTTTTGTGTGGCAGCAATCCTCCAGTTCTCTTTGCATCATCTACAATGCATAGCAGCATGAATCCATTCCTTCATCATTTAGATTTGTTTCTATGGCTGGTGCTGCTGGATGAGGCATTGTCTCTGCTTTTGTCTCAGCCTTGTCCAGCAGGCGATGGAGTTTAGGAGACCGAGCTGGTTGTGATGCTGGGAGCAGTGGTGGTCCTGATCTGGCCTTTTCTCCTCTTCCCCCCACCACCAGCACCACCACCACCACCTCCTCCTCCTCCTCCTCCTCCTCCTCCTCCTCCTCCTCCTTTGCCGTCTCGTCCTCGCCCGCGTGCATTCTCCCTCTCCCTTCTGTTTGTATCATCTTGTCTGTCTCCCTTAGTTTTTCTCTCTGAAATGACAATGCATCGAAAATATGATTAATAGTTTATATTATTTCTCAAATAAACTCTTGTAAGATATCTGTCATCATCGGATGTTATATGTGGAAGTGCCTCCGCTTGGCTAAACAAAATTAAAGATGTGGATTCCTGAGGGACGAGGGAGGAGGATAAGGGATGTGTGTTGGATCAGGACTTGTGGTTATGATTGTGTGGTTTTTAATACAGGCATTACAAGTATAAACCACGCACATCCAGTCTAGAATTATTCATAAATGCCATCATAATGCTATGTTTTCCCATGCTGGCAGGATATGTACAGCAGTGCCACAAGCAGTCGACAAATAATAATCAAACCTAAAAGGACAAAAAAAAAAAGACACGTTAGCAGGTCTGTACTGAAGTATCTCAACAACAGTTGGATCAACTGTATTATTCATGGTCCCCAGAGGCTTAATCCTCATCATTTCGGTGCAACACAGAGCTGCTAGCATGACTGTAGACTCTTAAGGCCTTCACCAGAGGTGTTTCTTTATGCAATTAATTCACATGTCAATATATATTTTTGAACTATTGTTTTTGTCATGAGTACTTTCAAACAGAAAGCAAATATTACGTGGAGAAAAGGCAACATTTTTTCCCCCGAAACAAGGTCGATTTTTCTGAGCTTTCGCAGTGCGAATAAAGGCTGAGCAGACTTCACATCACAACTCTGGACCTGTTGATTGTTTGTGTTTCTCATTACCCTGTATTATATGACAAAGGACACAAAAAATAATCAAGACAATGGACTCCAGGCCAATGTGTTGAGCAACATGATGCAGGACAGTGAGTGGATTAGTTTACTTTTGGATGCAGTAGAGTAAATATTCACAGGAGAGTATTTTGCATAATTTATTGTTACATCCCTGATGTGTAAAGGCCTTTAGCCTTGTTAATGTCTACTTCAACAGCTACTCACTTCCTTGTCCCACTAAAGAGAAAGATTCACACATTAAAGAGTATAATTGCTCTCTAAATACAAACATCCATCACGGTGAGGTTAATGTCCACACATAATCCATTCAAGAGGGGAAAGAGCTCAGCTCTGCTGCTGATTTTGTAATGCAGCACATGTATAGACTGCAAGAGCGCTCAGGACAGTCAAGTGACACATTTCTCTGTCACATAAATCACTTTGAAATCACCTCTGGTCTAATGAGTTAAACATTGTCAAGGGCTCAATAATGGCCCATAAGGACGTGAAGAGTTGTCACAAAGTGGAAATGAACATTGTGTCTAGTGTCAGATGGCTATTGTTTAGGCAACACTCAAAAGTATTCGGTTTTGTATATCTGAGGGAGTGTAGTTACGGTGGAGGATGTTTGTTATAAACTTGTGCGTTGAGAGTCTTTGCACATCCTGGAAACTGAGTGAACACATGCCAAAGGCTGGACAGTGTTCCCTACGCAACAGCAAGACTTATGGCGCCACCATGTTTGTCTACTGCTGTGCAGTAACAACTGTAGGTCTGTGTTTACTTTCCTACCAGCATTTTTAAACTTGCCGTACAAACAGTTATGATTCTTTGGTTTAAGTGCAAAGTAAAAAAATTTAAATAAATTGCTCAGATTTCACCAAAAAAACATGTCTCTACACAGTCAGAGAAAATCATTACACAGTGATGAAGTAGATTCGATGTAGCTGAATGTGGACAGACCTAACACAAAAAACTTGCATTCACCGCAGGCACATGCAGAGTCACAGTTGCTTTAGTCTCAACTGAAAACTAGAAGGCTCAGTCCCACACAGTAGTGTGCCAACAGGGATAACTCAACTTCAAGTGCCATTAGTGCCAAAATCATGAAAACATTACTGCCGACGTTATTTGGTGCGTTAGCTCGAATCGTATCAGACGATTTTATGTCCGGCATGGTCATCATTTATGTGTTGTCCTGAATCAATAAACATATTTCTGAGCTTTTATGGGAACCATTCAAACAAGCACTTAATATTGAGCAGTGATAGTTTCAATTTATGTCAATGAGGCACAATGAACGAGAGTGGAGCCTGAGTGAAGTAAAGGGTCCTCACACACTCTGCAGCATCTGAGCTGATGTGCTTACAGTGTAAGGACTTAATTACTTCTCTAACAAATCACTAATGGAACCAAGAGAGGGGGACTCCATCAGTTTATGACAGCCCTGATTGTACCTCCTCCCCATCCAAGCTAAACAAGTTTGCCTGAAAAATGCAATAACACATCCAGAAAATTCTGTTTTCGCGTGAGACCCTTTTGTGGAGCTTCAGGAAAAGGGGAAAAAAATTGCAGCCAAATCAACACAAAGCGTGAGATCTGCAGACCACTAAATCACTAATGTTATACAAGGTCTGCCCCCTGTGTTTTATATAGCCAGCCTGCCAGCCAACTCCCACAGATGAATCCACAGCTGTGATCCTTTTGCACCATGAATTTACCCACATGAACTGGTTCACCAGAGTCATGGTACCACCACCCGTGAATTACCTCACAGAGGGAAAAGTCATTCCTGTGCATTTTGGCAGCAATATGTGTCTTATTTTCATACAAAAGTATATAGCAGCAGAAGAGAGGAAACATCAGCATCACCTTAACATCAATAGCCGACCATTTCACAATCCACAAAGCTTCTATGACTCATCTCTCGTCAGGTGACACCTCACGTCATCCTTGCCTTTCTGCTATGATCTACATTAGCTCCAAGTTTAGAAATTTGGCAGTCTAAATAGCAGTTTTTATAGAGCATGTTATAATGTTTCACTGTTAATTATTCTTCTGAACCCAAGGCTGAAATTCTCTCCAGGATGCAGGCAGAGTAAATTTACTTTTCATTTCTCATATGATGCTGTCAAAGCCTGTCCAACAAACAGCCTACTCCTCACCGAGCAAAATGCAATCCATGCCAGCGTCCTTCCCTCAAGACCACAGATCTATATGAGATAATGTCAGATCATGCTCTGTTCTTTAGACTCACAGCCCTAAATGAACAATTCCAAAGTAAAGGATGACGCTTGCTCACATATATCCATCTGTTACATTTTGCAACATCTGTACAGTTGCCAGTATTGTTAGGCAATGTTGCTGCTGTGCCCAAAATCCCCTAAGCGTGCCACTGTCTCATAAAGGCTTTAAGTACAGCTCATTTAAAGTTCTCTTAGTCCTTGTAAATAAGTGAAACTTTGGTTAAAATGGATATACTATGCAAATTTAAAGACAAAGAAATGAGCTAATAACTCTTTATTGAAACACAATCCCTTCGCAACCATATCATTTTGAAATACCTGTTAAACAACAGCTCCATCTTATTTCTGAGATTCATACGGTTTATCATCCCAGCACCACTGCTAGTATGTTTTTCATTTCTTTGCCTCACTACTAAGGACAAATAAGAGAAATCCTTGCTTTTTTTGTTGTGCGTTTTATCCAATAAACTCTGGACCAATTGGCCAGATCTGTCATTTATTAGCCTTAGCTGCAAATGCGGCCAAGAGTGACTAATAAGCTGTTATGAAAGTTGATAATGGCCATTTACTGGTGAGAATGACTGTTAACCTGCTGGAGAGCAAGCTGCTGTGTGGATGATAAGAGCCCAAGCAAACATGTCATGGCCGTGTAAACCTCATGCTTCAATGGTCTTCAGAACAAATAACTCTTTCTAGCTCTGATCCTTGTCCAGCTTAGCCGTTCAGCCTTCATCTGTTTGGCTCGTAGATGCAGTTTATTGTTTACATGCTGAGAAGTCAAGAGATTCTGTATCCTTCTGTGAGCTCAGCCAAACCAAACCCAATCAACACGCTGCGGGTCACAGACACACTGGCGGGAATACAGACCTTGTTGAGTAATAGTTCCATCAGTCACCATATTAACTGGTGGAGGCATTTGATGAAGTGCATCGACTACATTTTTTGCTCATCTGTAATCTGAGTACTGTCATCTGATTATAACTATTATTGTTATTAGTAATCATTTTTTATTAGAAGTCCCTACAATAAATCATTTCCTCCTCCTCAATGTATCAGTTTTCTGTACTTTACATGTAGTTGTGTTTACCTCTCACACAGGGAGTCTTGGTCACAATGCACTTCCTTCTCTCTGTCTGTGGAGCGCAGGTCTGTGAGGGTACAAAGGCCGGGGAGGTGTCTGGGCTTTGGACCTGCGGAAGGGGCACACGCACCCGTGCCTGCGAGCCTTTCTTAAATCCACATGTTTTGTTCTTCTTCGTACAGGAACCCCATTGGCTCCACTCGGCAAGTTCACACTCTGCAGCACGCTGACCTGGGTAATAAAAAAAAAAAGAATGGGACAAAGACTAAGGTAGTGAGTGAATGGTCCATGTTGCTCCAACATCTCACATTTGTTTCACAGCCTTCCTGTTTGTTTTATACAGCTCAGCAGTTTTAGCTTAGAATAATGAGTTTAAGTAATTTCCAAATCTGAAAGCAATTTTATCTTTTTGTTTTTTGACTAGAGAGGGACAGATGGAGAAGGTTGCTATGAACCTGAAAATGTACCAAATTGTATGGCTATTAAGTATACTGCGCTCACAACAAAGGCTTGTTTTTAGGGTAACATTTATAGTCTTGGTGGATCAGCAGGGTCAAGTTAGAACAACAACTGATGCCAGAAAGTTAGTTCAAGGCTCCAGGTCTTTGCCACACTGAGCCAAGTTAACGCGGCCATTTCTTACTTATGACAGAACGTTCAACAACAAAATAAAAGAATAAAAGGAGAAAAGAAAAAGAACAAGAGATCAAGAGATCAAGAGATCAAGAGATCACTTCCCCCTTTCCAGACCAGACAATTGAATAGACGGCAGCTCAGATGAAGTGATAATAAACGTTGAGTCAACATGTGGCTCCCACCTATGGGCTGCTTCGTTAAGTGAAAAGACACTGGTATAAGACTTTCTGGTTAATTACAGGAGCTTTATGAGAGTTTTAAAAGTTAGAAATGTGTAAAACGGTTAAGGTTAAAGGTCACTCACCTACACACTCCATGGTCTCATTGGCGGTGTGCTGGTCTGGAGGGCAGCTGACATAACATCGCCCACTGTGTGAATACAAGCCCTCCTTACATTTTGTGCAAAAATTGCGATTGAAACACGCTTCACAATTGTCTATTTTACATTCTGAAAGACACAGGGGAGACAAAAAAAAGAGGATCAAATGAAAGGATCAAATCATTTTAAAGTCACATTAGGTCTGGTGATGGTGTGTGTTCATTTTACTAACTTCAGTTCTTTTTTCTAGAAAGGTTCTGGTGCAAACATAAATCTCTATTCTTTTAATGGAAAAGTAATTGCATTTTTGGCTGAAAAAAAGCAAATGGTTCTTCAGAGAGAGGACAAGAGGAACTTGAATTTTATTTCCGCTGGGAGATTTATTAGTGATTCAACAACACGGGGTCTATTTAGGGGGCGGGGGAACACTTTTCTCTTTAAAACACATGCACTGCAGGCCTTGTTTTTTTGGAAAGCGGGTGTGAATGAGTACAGCCAGGAGTGTACCGCTTCAGTGGCTTTCTCTACACCTCAGACTCATTAAAATCTTAAACTGACTGGAGTCAAACCAACAACTTCTTGAAAATTTGGATAATTGCAAACACAGGAAGATAAAATCCAGACATCATACTGAAGACTCTAAAACGCTTTGGTTATATCTTGAAAGGCACTGCCTTAGTCTTATCAAAGAACAGTAGAGAAAGATGGAAATCTGTAAAATCCTGTCAATATTTCTATATAGCAAATGTAGTCAGATCTAGACTCACTGTGCTGATGTGTACTAAATGTAAGAATGTCGACTCTGCAGCTGGTCAGATACCATTGTCAGAAAAGATTTTACACTGAAACCTCACTAGGATCTTAATGTTCTTGCCTCCTGCTCCCAATTACTATTTTATAAGCCTCTGACAGCTAAATCTGACAGTACTGATGTTTGTAGCCCTATAATGTAGGACAAATGTTACTAACGAGACATTCTGGGATGGCATGTATAAAGTCAGATGATTGCAAAATAACCCAGGTTAGCCACTGAGGGCCTCCGAAGGGAATTTGCTGAAGAGATTCAGCCCAGTGAAAGACATTGAAAGAATGCTGCAATACACAGGGTTGAATTTGCAGCAAATTATCCAATATTTCAATAAAAATAAGGGCTCAAACAAGAAAGTATCAAACCATCAGCAACCAAATATTAAAATCTGAGAATATAGCATCGATATATCCAGGATTTTACCTGCTTTGGGGTGATGTAACTATTATGTGATAAAGGAAACATCTTGACAGAGAAGAACAGCCTGCATTTTTCTCCCTGTAGCAAAAAATATCACTACAGGCTGGTGGGCATTTTAGCAATCTACTCCTTGAACTACCTCAATGCCATGAATGTTTCATCGAATGTCATTTAGAGAGACTATATATTCAGACTGTATTTCATAGGGTTATTAAGGGTTTGTCAGAATAAAATGTGTGTAAAAGTGAAAGCATAATAAACATGGATTGTGGCCTGGCATGAACCCTGCACATGAGGGTCACATAAAAAACACAGACATCCTCTCAAAAAACGGACAAACAACAGTGCATTAGAAATGTTTTTGCTGGGATTCAGTTTGAATCCTGTTTTTCTGCACACGCGTAAGGAGAAACAGACAGCAGACAGAGGTGCTGGCACTCCTCGGCTAAAAGTACAGGACCGGTGCCACCAGAACCAACTAAGTAAGTTTGGTAAGCACCGTGAGTGTGGCCACCCTTTCACCCACCTTCCAAATGAGCCAAACCTGCCTATGACCATAATGAAGACCTTCAATTAAAAGTTCTACTGACTTTCTAAAGTTCAGCAAATACCTTGCTGGATTTGGTGGCTTTTTTGTGCCGTTTTCCACACAGGGATAAGTAGCAACAATTGATGGATTTCATCAAGTAGTATAATTACTTCTTATTGGACACGCATCTTGTTTGTGTGCATTCAGTGATATTAGTGGTTGGTTACAAAGTGGTGTAGCAAAGTGGAAATATACAGATACGATACACAAGACAAAGAAACTAGCAGGGCTTTCCCAAATACTGTACATAAACTGGAGATGATGAGCCAAAAATAAACAGATCGTTTACACTTCTGCAGGTTTGATTTGACATCAGCTGTGTGGATTTTTACAGGGTGGGCTGTTGCCAAGGAGTTAGCTCGAGCCTGGATGTATTTAGGAAGATTCCAGATGTGTATCTACAGATCTAATGTGCCCACTGACACACTCTGTTGGTGCACAGTGGCACTTGAATTGTCGTTGGTCAAGAGTCTACAACACAAAGTAAAACTCACGGGTGCATCTGTTGTTGCCTTCTGGGTTCCTCATGCCAAAGTATCCCATGGGGCAGGAGGCGAGGCAGACGCCTATCTGACGGATGTCATTGCGCTCCAGGAAGATGAAGAGCTTGGGCTTGCATTTAATGCAGCCATTATACTCAGAGCATCGTTCACAGCCTTTGGGGCAAGATGGTGGCCCCTCAGTACTAACTGTGGAAACATAAACAGAGACAGAGGACCAGTCAAGTTGAGGTAGGCAACAGAACATTAAAGATAGTTTCCAGGCAGGTACGACTTTTAATGAGGAAATAAAAAAGGGCATTTGTCAACATTCTGCCTATGAGAACAACATCAGGGAACTTTAATATTTTGCTGGCATCTCCACAGATCCAGCCATAAACCTGCCAGCACTGCATCACTCCAACAAGCAGGGGTTAATGCTCGCAGCTTAATCTAAGCAGAGGCCAGGCCAAACATCTTTGTTTGAACAGTTACTCACTGTTTACTTCAAACTGCTTGCCGGAGATCCTTAACAGATTTTCATTTGGAGAAACCCAGGTAATTGGGGCTGACAGTCAACCAAGAGCCAGTCCAAATCAGTCAACTAACACCACACAGGGCTTCCACTGGGATCAGTTGGAAATTATCTAGGCATCAGAAAACTACAAAAGTGATGGCAAAGAATCCAATACTGTTTTAGTGGTACCAAGTAAGTATCCCATTTCCTAAGTCTGAAAATACATTGCAGATGCATTTACACATCACTCATTGTAATCCCAGACTCAGACATGAATCCAGTTCCTTCATCTTCCAAAAAGTAAAAAGGCTTACAACGGGTACTCTACATTTTTCTATGAAAAGTGTGTCAAAGTGCACATCCTTTTTCTAGGAGCCATTCAGAGACAAAACCAGAGTCGTCAGGAGTTGATTTACAGTCCTGAACTGTATCAGCTCTAAATATACATACTCTCACACAGCAATCCATCTGCGGTGCTGCCTCCCAGAGATAAGCCGGATGGTAAAAGCATTAAGAAGAGTTCTCCCATGAACAGACTACACCATGTCATGTGTGAGTCGCGGTAACCTGAAATTACAGCAAGTTCTTATTGCTCACAATCACTAATAATGAAAAAAAAGTAATAATTTCCCCAGGGAGTGACCGTAGCAGTGGGGAGTGTATGAATACGCTAATGTTTGTGACGTGTGGTGGATTGAAAATTTCTGAACGACACAGAATTCATTTGGAGAGGGAACACAGAAAGCCCACGGGAACGAATGTCCCTTTGTCATCAACTATTTGCTTACCAGGAGGGATGGGTGAAGAAAACACAGAATCGGATGACGTTAAAGCTGTAACTCAGAGGTGCAAACCTCTTTCATATCTGGAGAGCAAGAGCCTCAAGTGACTGTGACACTGTAGAGGACACTCATATATATGGTGAGTGACCCAAATCCTTCTGACCTCATTACAATGGTACATGACTACGCCTGCGTATAAAGTCAATGCGCATATACACGCGAGTGTATATACTGTAAAAAATATTCAACTTTTTATGATGCAAACAACAGTCACAAACTGTTCTTCCTCTCCAGTATGTGTGATTTTAATAACACCACATCTGTTACTGTGGCCAGTCATGGTATTATATGAATTCTGGTTCACAGAGGTTGGGTCTGAGGCTGGCATTGGCTGAAAGCCCCTTGTGTGTAAAGGAAGAATTATTTCAAAGCTGACAGTAAAACCAGCGCTGAAGCTCCGAGCCCAGGGATATACTGCAAGTCGGCCTGAGCACCATCTTTGTGGTTGCATGAGGTCAGAAAAATGCTTACAACAACACCGGCAGCACGGCCCGATTGAGAGCTTAGAACTGTCAGGTACTCATTCCATTATGTGCCCACAGAGCCAGACACAAAAAGTGATGGCTTGGAGGGCGAATCCATCAAAACCCCTTTTATAAACAACCCTAATACCCATAAAAGTTTTACATAAACTGAGAGAGGCATAATCTTAAAAGGAGGACGAAAGAAGAGCCATTCAGGGGAAACACTGAACCTAACATAACCCACCTAGGAAAAACAAATAAGAATGATGAGACAATAAACAAAATGTTATTTTTACTTTGCTTGTTAAGTGTTTATAAGACATCCACCACTGTGACTAAGACTACAGAAACAAAAGGCAGGAGAAGAGGAAGAAAAAGGAGATCAAAACAAGCTGAGAACGAGAGAACTCACCCCGTCTCTGCCTTCTCGCCTTGGAGAGCTTGAGAGAATCGCTGTGACCCATGGAGCTGAGGAAGACCATTGCCAGCGCCACCAGTCCCAGCTGCATAGTCCCTGTAGCCTTCCCGGCCACGCAGGGTCCCCCCCTGCGACCAAATGGATCAGGTGGGGGGGCCCTTCCTCTGTGGAACAGGTGGATCCCTCTTCTGCTGGGACGGATGATCCCTCCTCTCTCCCGTGGCACTGCTCTCTTTCTCTGTCAGTCTCTCCCTTTCCCCCCCTCTGAGTCTCTGTATCTTTCACTCTAGTGGCCGCTGCGTCCGCGAGTCTGTGTAGTGGAGGGTGATGCTGCGGCTGCAAGTCCAAACAAGCCCGAGGCACAACAAGCCATCACGCTGGTGGATGGTACTGGCAAAGGGAGTAGATTGAGTGGAGCTGTGGGATGGAAGGGGGGGTTGAGGGGTTGCTCTGAGGATGAAGAGGAGGAGAGAACGGAGAGGAGATTGTCGAACTTCTGGTGGTTCAACCCATGAAGCTCGGGGTGGGCTGGTGGGGAAGCACAGAACCCAGTGTTTGAGAAAGGTTTGCTGTCATCGAGTGTCTTATTAAAGATGCTCTAAGGAGGCACTAAAATAAGTGTTTGCAGACTGAAAAAAGATGGATACAACACAGCTGCTTGTACCAGGACCTGCTTAGAGAAAGGGGCAGAGAAGACAGAAAGATGGGGATTGGTATTACGTTTATTTGCTTTCTTTCGAAGATGTCTGTCTTGCCTGTGTGATATACGTAAAGCTGCAGCCAGCAGCCCATTAGCTTAGCTTAGCACCAAGACTGAAAACAGGTGGGGGCAGCTAGCCTGGCTCTGTCCAAAGTTAATGAAATCTGCCTTCAACACCTCTAAAGATCACTAATTAACACATTATTTCCTTTTTGTATAAATCATCAAGTATGATACATACATTTTCTTATTAACATCAGAAACCTCTGTAATCGGAAGAACTAAACTCATAAATGGCTAATTCAAATGATCAGTCGTGGAACAAGGAAATACTTTGGGGAAACACTTTGGGGTCATTGAATTTCGAACTGAACATGTTTATCGTTTGAAAATATAGTGAAGTCAACTCTCTCCAGGAAATGCAACACACACTCAGACTGGAGGCCTTTGTCATATTTGGTGCTGAGATCTTATTTAGATAGTGTCACACACTGCCTGTATTTACAGCTCTTGTGTGAAGAGGACACACAGAACATGTTAGGATCGGAGCAATGGGAGGTCCTCCCTCGCAGCACAATAAAGAAAAATAGGACCATATTTGGCTGTTGAGTCGGTTGTGGCTCTGAATCACACTAAGGACAATGCCATTTGGTGCGTCTAAACATTCCAGCAGGCAACATAACGTTCTTTGTAAGTAAGTAAAAATCATAAAGGGATAATAGCATTTCACATTTCAAACATATTCCTTTAAGCTGGACTGATCCAAAAATACTTTGAGCCTGCGGAATAGGAGTTGTGCTTCAGGCCAGAAATAACATGCAATGATGAATATCGCATCCATTTTTCATTTTTATTCCTAACTAGTACAAACGGCTGCAAATAAATCCAGACTGATTTCCAGTCCCTATGATATTGACAAGACATGAAGTCTTGTGAGAAGCTGTACTTTATATGTGTATTGTAAAATGTCTAATTATTGTGAAACATTAATGTGAAATTCTTAATTTCTTAAACTAAATGGAGTTTAATGGAGCCGCTGGTTAACAGAGGCATCTGCCAAGAAAAGAACTGAATGTTTTAATCCTAAAGACTCATATTGAGGGAAAAAAAGGAAGATCCTTTTCTAATAATAAAAATGTTATAACATTGCTTTACACCATACAGAGGAGAGGGGTACTTGTATCCTCTCCTAATTGGGAAACACTTCAGACTCTCTTCCCCACCAGTAAGTTTATTTACTTCTTAACACTTAATGACTCGCAATGTCACTGACACCTCTCGGCTAAGGTCATATTTACAGGAAAGAGCCAAAAGAGTCAGTCATCTGCAGCACCTGTTGGTTACTTGAGAGAGTGATGATTGGAGAATCGGGACATGCTAAGTCTCTGGATCACTCAGAACACAACATTTCCAGGACTGAGTAACTCAAGACGTGCCAGAGACTCTTTCATAACCCAGCACTCCCACGACTCTGTGTACAACCTGCCAAAAGCCCACCTCAGCCCATCCATATGTGCTCTCACACAGAGCGTGGAGATAAGAGAGAGGATCGGGCTGTTACCTTACTGAGAAAACGGATTGTTCACTGCAAGGCCCTTTTTTTTTATGTGCCACACCACAAACAGTCATCTCACCAGGCAACTGTGGCGCTAATGTGGCACCTGTGTGTTTTGAAAGTTCTCTGTCTCTGCTCCCTCATCCATTTAACTGAGTGCTTTTCTTCACCACCAGCCACATTCAACTGAGCCCAATGAAACTAAGCCCCGCTCATCAAATAGTCAGGAGATTAAATTGCCTCCTTTGTAAGTCCAAAGTTTGATCTATCAATTATTCAAGCACTAAAAGGGAGCTCCCACTCTGGGATTTTATTGAACTCGAGATGGTGCCACAACTCTCTGAGCTCAGAGTTACAAATGCAACCTGTCGATGAACTTTCTGCCTGTAACTCAACCTAAAGGCTTTCTGATACATATTTAAGAGCTGGGCAAACATTTTAACATGTCCAAAGAATGCCTCCATCACACACTAACTGAGAAGGTTATGGGAGGACAGAAAAAGTGGCATTTGCAATGTGCAACAAGCCTGAAGCACAGAAGGCAAATAAAGGATCAAATTAAGGCACAAACTTCAGGGATTTCATTGTGAAGTCATAACGTCTTTTCCAGAATGTTGGAGTCAACATTTCCCTGTTCTGCTGCAACATGTGGCCCCCACACTAACCTCAAAACCATCTTGTTTTCAAAATGAGATTATTTTTAAGTTGCACATGCCACATTGATTCCAAAAGTAGTATTAGCAGTAAATCCTGGTTTTTAAACGACTACATTTTCCTCCCCAAATATGGCTGCTCGTTGGTGCCACGGACGAAGCAACAGGAACTTGTGGGTGATTTCACCCAGTCATACTTATTTTGATATTCGTAAAATCCCTTGATTTGTACATCCAAGCAATAAGCTCTAGTGGTACAATCCAAGCCAGCAATAAAAACAGAAAGAGAGAAGATAAAGAGATGAATTTGATGAAATTAGGTGTTGACTGAGGCTATTGTAAATAAAAACTGAGCCATAGTTGTCATCATCCTTAAGCATGCAGCCATTCTCGCAACACCTTTCAATCTGAATCTGTAGTTGATAAGTAGCCTGTCCACCTCACTTATCTGCAGAGTGTGGAGAAACACCTGGCTGCACCTCCAGTACCCACAGAAGCCTCCAACCATTTTGGTAACGACTTCCTCTGCTCTGCATAAACAAGAGTTTAGGCAGCGAGAGAGGTCAAATGGGCAGCAGTGGCCTCCTCCTCCAATCAAACCAACCACCAGGCTCTCCCATTTTATCTTTCCATGTAGGACTAAATCCTGCACAGCTCCAGCAGTCAGGGGGTTGATCTTGAACAGCTCAACTGAGCAGAATTCAGCATTGCCTCGGAGTCTCACACACCATGCTAGATTACAACTGTTTGTATTGCGCCGCTCTTCAGGGAGAAGGGAAATCAAGTGCAGATCCCCCACCTGTCCCCAGCCCAGCATCTCTGCTGTCACGTCACTGTCCTGTTGTTGTCTGCCTGTCACTTTGAAGCTGGGTAGGCTGACATTTATGTAGCTCCAGAGGGTGACAATGAGCTAGTGTGGTGTGTGTGTGTGTGTGCGCGCACGGATGTGCATTTAAACTCTATTGCACTCTTCAATTCAGTTTTACCAGTATAAAGATCTGTCTGAAATATGATGTGCCAAAATGAATTATCAGTATTATTCCATTCCCTTTCTTAAATAATGGGTAAGTTTGAAAATGTATTTCAAGTATTTCAGGAAAAAGTAACAGTCTCAAGTTTAAATCTCCCAACAGGGAAAATGTTATTTATTGAAAAATAAAATTAATTAGGATTGTCACATGCATGCATTTAATAATAATAATAATTCAAATAATAATACTGCGCAAATTACATTAAAACTAGAAGTGCTTTAATTTGGTTAGAGTGCAATAAAGTAACTTTTACGTACATTTGTAGATTTATAACAAAGTTTAACCCCAAACTAGGATATTTATTGCCAAAGAAAAACGATATCCAAAGCCTTGAATCACTTAATCCTAATAATACAATGTGAAATGAGAATCAACCCACCTGGACATCGGGAACCCCGAATAATGCTGTTCATTGAGCGGTCGGGACTCAATTTCCTTTTTTATAAGGGAAAATCCGTTACTTGTTTAGTCACAAAGAACTCCTCCTACAGGGTACCCCCATGCAACTTTTCTCTGTCATCATTTCAAAAGACATATGATTTCACTTCTTTTACATCTGTCACAATTTCGAGGCAACTTCCTAGCAGGCATGTGCAGAGGATGCACAAGACAAGAAAATGTGCAATGGCTTAATAATACATTCCTCCAGTAAAAGATTATATGCATGAAAAAGACATATTCCGATTAGTCACTCAGACTTTTCATTAGGTCGTCTTAAGTCGGGACGCGTGTCTGCACTGAAGCTCCAGCGAGTTGCGCTTTTTAAAATCCACTTTGGAGCATCGAACTGCATCCAAGTCAGGCAAGTAGTTAGAAAGCCGTGATATTTGCATCCAAACCCAAGCACTGCCAGCGGGCATTACAGGCCCCACCCCTCAAATTCTCACTGAGAGATGAAAAACCTGCGGTGGACTTTCCTAAGCGTTGCTGTTGAGCGACTAACATTGTATGCAAATGAGCATGTGTTATTTGATGTGATTTGCTGAGGATTGTTCTTTCTCTATGGGGCCTTCATCCAAACTTAAATAGAACATAAAGTGAGGGACTTCCATTTCAGCAGCTTCATCCCATTTTCATTCTCCATATTCAGATAGACGTTTCTGAAAAAGCACCCATTTGGGTCTATTTATTTCATCTATACAACCTTTATTTAACCAGGTACATCCCACTGATCTTGAAAATGCCTGATTCAGGGCAAAAAATGATGTAGCATGGAAGAAACTACAATGTAGTGCAGTAAAATGCAAAGAACAGAATAACAAACAAGCTCTTTCACACACACCAAGTTATTATTTCAGTGGTTTTTAAATGTTATTTTTTGGGGAAACTACTTCAGCCTTTAACTGGGATTTTTCCATCAATATGTTTATTCAGTGCGTACAAAGTAGCCCTGGAAATGTACATAGAAGTTTTAGACACTAACCGAAATATAGGCTTCTTTCAGAGTAACTGGCATGAAAAAAATCGGACATAATAAAAACAAACATGCAAAAAGAAAATCACCATCCTTTAGGACTTATGTTCATGTTACCATATAATCAGTATATGCATATACTGTATGTATTAAATATCATAAAAGTCTCCGTTTCCTTGATATCCAACAGGGGGCCATAAACAACAATTCTTGGAGATCATGCAGAGCAGCATTCTTTGTTTTGAGACTGTGACATTTATCAACAATGTTACGATTAGAAGGACTACTGGATAAACACCAGCCACATTCAGCTACACTTATCCTGCTGATGGATTTATCATGAGAATTAAGTTACAGTGCAGGCTGTTTGTTTTTATGTCTAGTCGCCAAGAAATAAACAGAGCCAGAACCCTGAAACTAGCACATCGTCACTTCATCTTCATGACAGCCTGTGATGCAGTCTGACATCTACCATCACAGAAAAATAGAGATGAGCTTCAATGTGACTTGAGTTGAGTTGGAAGTATGTTTTATTTGCTCATTATTTGGGTGCAATAAATATTCATCTACAGTTGAATTTGTAAAGCGACAGAAGGAATCTCACCATACGTGATGCGTATTTTCTACCATTTTACATTAATGTAAATGACAAGTGGCACTTGTGAACTGTCCAGTTGGACTTTATTCTTAAAGCATTTTGGAGTCACTTTGACAGCCCGTTAAGTCATGAAGACATCCACTGCCTGCCAAGAGACGGCCTAGGAGAGTCCTAAAACAGAGCCAGACAGTCTTTTTGTATCTGTTGTAAGATGCTTATGCATGCAAATATTGCAAAGTCGACTTTATTAAGGTCATAATTTCTGTCATAGCCTAAAAGCCAAGGATAGTTATGGGCAAAGTAATGCCTCCAGGGTAGGCTGAGAGCAGCCAGTTTAAAGAGAGACCCAGGGATTAATGATGACTAATGATAGGTTTATGACTCCAACATTGTGACTTTGCAGAACAGTGATGTCAGAAAAGATATACAGATGTTCATCAGATCCATCATCCAAAAAAGAAAATAATACCGCTGCCCCCCCCCAAAAAAAAGTTATAAATCAAAAAGAGATGATTTTAAAACCATACATTGCAATCGGTCATCATTTACACTTCACATCATACCGTTTTTAAACTAAGCAAAGTGGAGTTTTGAGCATGTACATGACAGGTTTGGATTCCCCTTCTCTGTCTGCATATGTGAAAACAAACCCCATCAGACAAGATCATGTTTCATCCTGTCTATCTAATATAAAATCTATATAAAAAGATATAAAAATCTAGAGAGGATATTCTCACAATAAGGGAATTTATTCCCTTCTGAAACACTCTGGATGTCAACAAACTTCATATTCTATAGACTTCAGTCACAGTTATACAGTAAAAAGCTATTTTATGGGCTAATAATTTTGGTGTAAAGTAGATAATCAACTGAGAAGACAATATACAATAATATATTCCTATTGCCATTAGGAATTAAGTGTCCATAATATCTATGCTAAAAAAGTGCTCACCCAATTTTATTTGTTTTTCTAGTTTTTGTTTTTGTGGTACAAGGTATCTTGGTTTGATTGGCTTTGTTCTCAAGGCTGTTTTCTTTCCAACACCCAATAAAAATTGTTTCAGACTTGGAAATTATTTTAGGATGTGTCAAACATCAATGGTTGAGTTAAACAGGGTTTTTCGCATATTTTCTGTGTGTGCCGTACTGTGCTGTAACGTGTCACAAAATCCTCATCCAGCAGCTCTTTACCACATTCAGTTCCCTCGTACTGCCTGACAAAACCACAGCTGAGGCTTGCTCCAAAGTCATCAGTGCAGAAATCCTCATGACCCCGGGCGAAGAGTACACACAGCTCAGTTACAATACGCACATTACACGGTGTTAAACGGACGCTCATCAGATGCTTTAAGATAAGATATGAAACAGTTTGAATAAGGTGTTGGTGATAACGAATTTAAGTATCGCAACATAACTTAAGCAATAATGCACCCATTTGGGCAGGAAAACAACTTATTGGCAGGGAACTAGCACATGAGGGAAGTACTGCGTGTACTTTCCAGTGCATTATAATCATTATCAAAGCTGAGCCATTCATCACCATATTACCCGCTTGGCAGCTTAACTTCTTAAATAAATGTGGTGCCTAGATGTAATAACTGTCTCAATTCATCAAAATGACGGTCTGGATAAAATAAAAAATTCACACGGGAGTAGTGTTTTCAATTTGTTTAAGAATGAAACCAAAAAGCCACAATATCGGCTGGGATTTTTACCGGTGTCTGTCAGCAACTGTCATAAGTGTTAAATGGAACAAAACTCACGGAGGAAGGACAGGATGAGGCACCCAGCCTTTCAACATAACACTTAAACGCTATTCTTTTTCACCAAACAAAATCCAAATTATCATCAGCAAACGGTCACAACGTAGCCTCTGCCTATTGTGATGGTGACTTTTGACTTGGCACTTCGTGGACTGGAATACAGCTGCACAACTACTAAACTGGATCTTGACATTTTTTATGTGATCTGTCTCTCTGTCTGTGACTCCAGGCAAGTATGACCATTTTATTGGACTGTCAGACGTGGTAAAATAACCACAGGGATCAGAATTGTCTGTGTTTGAAAAACAGCAGACGACAGAAAACATTGATCACAAAATCTGAAAAAAATAGGAATAATTACAGCTATGCACTCCTATTTTCCTAACAACATAAGTAAACAAAGAAAAATATCCTGAACTGTTGCTTTTTGTTTATCGTCTTCTTGTCTACTCTGTCCCGGTGAAGTGCAGACACAATAATCCACCCTGGGAGATCGCACACCATTTCTGCCATGGCATTGACAGATGGATGGTTCAATTTTGTAACCCTAGATCTCTGATCACAGCTGGAGACCGCTAACAAGACTCAGGATTGGCCCATTCATCTTCAGGGATGTTAGGATTAAAGGAAAATTTGCATGTACGTAGATGATGATATGTGTACAATGCATGCATTCAGTTAGCATACATCTAGGTGTTGTGTCACTGGTTTTCTTAAGGATTCAAAAACAAAAGGTGTTCACCACCTTCACCTGAGGAAAGTCAGGTCACTGAAACAGCCAGTGTACAGAGCTTTCCTCCTCCATTAGTTCACAAATCTTACCAGAGAAAGGGCTCACTGACTTTGTGATTCACATATATTGCATGCATTTTCACTGTAGTTTCACTAACGGGTACAATTTGACGCAGCAGTGAAAGAGATGAAAGCATCCAACTCACCAATGCAATATCAATATTCACATATAGCACATACAAAACAAGTATCTTCGTGCCTCACGAGTATATTTAAGAGAGAAGAGAAGAAAGAACGAAGGGTGGGGGGCTCTGAATGCCTGTTTTGGCATTTACAGAATTTGTACGAGTTATGGTTATGGTGCTGTGGGGGAGTACATTTTGTTTAATTGTGATTGGCTCAATAGGCGAGTGCATCATTTGTTTGGAGATAAAATGTTTACTTGCTGCATTTTTAAACTGATGACAGCCCCAGTCATATTTAAAAAATGTATAAATAACAGTGTGTTGTTAAATGTAGTATTTTGCGTATTGGTTAGAGCTTTTGTTTCAGAAATAATTCTCCAGTTGAACCTCAGTCGTTACTGTAACTGTGCTGCTTCTGAAACCCCATCAGAGCCATGTTTACTAAAGAAGGGAACTCTTCCATTTTTGAAACGGCAATACATTCATGGCCATCTGAACAGTCATAAACATCATGTGCACAGCAATTTATCACACCAATTTATTCTGCATCAACATCGTGATTGAAAACACTTAAATAAAAGCCACCCTGTCATGTGAATAGAAGATGTACTGTATGTGTAGCTCAAATGTTATGGGAAGCTTTTTCTTTGAAACTCTTCCCACTATGTGAAAATAAAGATTGATCACATTTAAAACAACGTGCCCAGAGAGTTAGCTGCTGCCAACATGTGTTTGCCATATTGGTCATCAAATGAACAACCAGAATATCACCTTATTTGTATACACAAGGTTCCTTTGAAAGGATGTGCAATGCCAATCACTCCTTGCTCTTTACAAGGTAGACTACACACTGTACACACCTAAATCAACCTTGAAGCAATTAAGTCTACAGCAAATTCCCTCTTTACATCACCCCAGCGCCCTGAAGAAACATCTAATTCAATGGGTGTAATTTTGAATAAGAAGAGTGCAGAAAAGTTTGTCACTTTTTAAACACAAAGTTAGCATGCAAAATACAATAGATGCCTTTTTATTTTGTAAAAATCAAGTCTAGAAAGTAATAAGTCCTTATTTTAGAAGAGAAATCGTATTCTTTTTTCCCCCTTTGGAACGTCTTCTTGGATGACACATAAACATATTGTGTTATTCTCAGACAATTCGAACCAGGTGAGCTGCACGCTCTAAGATTTCAACTGAGAAAAAGCCCCAAAGTAAACAAATTTTATATACTCACTACAAAGGATTCTAAATACTCATCTGCAATTTGATCCTGGTCCGTATGATTTGAATTACGGTAAAGATAAGTTTTATTTTCAGGTTGTTATCCAATGTTAGCCCAGACCAGGTGAAAGACGACATAACATCAGTGAGCCAGCAAGCAAAAGAGGCCTGCAAATGTATGAGGCAAATAGCTTGATGTTATGAAGAATCCAGATGTGAAACTTTTGACATTTGTAGGTAAACTTCATAAAAGTAGTTGGAAACTCATAGGCTTTAAGTTATAAATGATTTTCAGTATATTTGACCCTATTTTATTTTTAAAGTGTTGCAGAAAACAACATTTGACCTTAAGTTCAACATTTTCACGTTGGATGATGTTGGTTGTTGCCTTTAGACTTTTTATTTTAAACAGTGAGATGTGATGAATCCTCTCAGCCCACAGTTTGTGTGGGTGTACTGTAAACAGATACATTTGATCCTCTTATGTGGCAATTTCTAAACGAGTAACTTAACACCAGGCTGAGAAGCAGTGTTTCACTGTCCTTCCTGAAAGTTTCAAGCCTGTTTTCCTTCTGACGGGACAGCATCACTGATGGATGTGCTTTGGTGTGGTCAGAAGTGTATTCTTTTGCAGCCAACACTGATGTCACAGTGTGCTGACCAAAACCTGGAGACACTGCTGCAGGGTAAGAAGCTTCAAATTGCAGGCGAGGAAAAACAAGATTTCTCAGGGCACAATGCCACAGTGACAGACATGCATGCAGGTACATGAGGACGGACTGGTGATAGTAAGCTCTTTCAGCTTATTGTCTTGGTTTTACAACACACAAGCTCTTATAAACACATTGCACGCTACCTGCCCACTAGAAAGACAAAGTTAGTGACCTTGTAGTTCCCAGAGTCTCTAAAAGTAAAATGGGAGCCAGAGCCTTCAGCTATCAAGCTCCTCTTATGTTGAACCAGCTTCCAGTTTGTTTACGGGATGCAGACACCCTCCTCACATTTAACAGCAGGCTTAAGACTTTCTTCTTTGATAAAGCCTATAGTAGGGCTGACTCAGGTGACCCCTGAGCCACCCCTTAGTTATGCTGCTATAGGCCTAGGCTGCCGGGAGACTTCCTGGGATGCACAAAGCTCCTCTCTCTCCTCTCCCTCTCCATTTGTACACACTAATGTCCCATTAATGCTTGTTACTAATTCACCTTCTTCCCCTAGCTGTGTGCTTCTGCCTCTGGTGCTGTAGAGTCTGGATCTGTGGCTGCACCTGCTGTCTTCGTGTTCCTGCTCAACCGCCATTGTTGCCATTATTGTTACTGCTCTCATTATTAGCACCAATACTATTACCACATCTATTACTTTACATCGCTATGTAGAACTGTACTGTACTACTGTATGTTAATCTTCCTCCTGCTCCCCTGCTGTTAGTGTAAAGACCAAAACAGAGCTAAAAGGAACTGTTTACTAACACATTTATTGTAATCAGTAATTGTTCTGCTGCCTGCCAAGTAGCCAGAAAAGAAAAGAGAATAATGCAGCATTTGGAATGCTTTCTTCTGAAATGGCAACAGCCTATATGGAGGTTTTGGCTTTTTTGCCTCTTGTCCAGTTAATTGTATTTTATATTTTTGCATTATTGACCCAAAGGAATGTCATATGTGCTTTGACACAAACTCATCATCTACTTGCATTCATAACAGAGAAGTATAGGGTGAAGTAGCATGAGCTAGCACTACTGGGTGCACCTTTATTTGACTGAGACGTCCAAAGCAAAGGCAAAGGTATTTTAAGGTGAGCATGGCCATCGAGGTCAGTGCCATAAACCTGCAGTTGTGCTCTGGCAGGTGCACAAGAAGATGATCTATATTAGTCAGTGGAACATAAAACAATAGCTCTCAGGGATTTAATGCAAAATTGAAGCCACAGCTAATCGCTGGTTAACATTTAATCCATTGATCATAAAAAGAAACGTGAAGAGACAAGTTGGCTGCTGGCTGTTGCCGAGATTCCAGACAGTCTCGTTTCACTAAATCTTCTTTTCATTTTCATACCCTCCAGAAACCAACTTGAGACGATCCTCCGAGGCATTCTTTTATGAATATGTTTATTTTATTTTATACTTTTTCATTATTCATCCAACTCTGCTGAAAAGTGAGTGTATGATATCAAGTTTGCATCTATCAAAAATAATCTCAAGAGTTGGGAAACTCTTTGTTTTGTGGTCAGCCTCACTGTGGTACAAGTAAAGGACTTAATGCCAAACTGCTCATCTGAAATGAATTACACATATCAATGCTAGGTTCTTAAAACGGTAGCATCGGTTTGGTCTCATAAAAAAAAAAGTCAAAATAAAATTGATTTGTGGCCTGCAAGTGACAGGTGGACTTCTTCAAATGAAATCCCATGCCAACATTTGGCCAAATGTTATGGTGCAATCCCACTTAACCATTGTTCTTCCATAATAATTAGACAGACAATATAAAAAATATAGAAAATAATTATACGAATGTACATGTGAACTCCAATTAGATAATAAATTAGGTAAAATAATAATAATTAGCTATTTCATGGACTATAATTTTCACTCAAAACCATGATAATCACATAAACAATTATTTGTATCAATAACCACTTTCATAACTCACTGAACAAGAACTGGTTTTCATAGAAATACTGTCTTTGCCCAGACAGACTATTGGCGTATCCAGTGAGAATTGTTGGATACGGGTCATGCCAGACAATATTGTTTATTGATGCACCACAAATGGTTTGTCATGACAGCATTTTTCCTCTGTTAGATATCCCCTAGTATTTTTTCAAGATAGAAATAAATGAATTGGCTGGATGCAAACACGCTTGGATAAAGTCTAGTCTGAGTGATGGCTCCATTGAATATGCTGCTGAGAAGGCTTTGTAATGACAACATATGTTCATTTCCATCATGTCAAATCAGAATCCAGATGCTATGGAAGACATGCTATCAACATTTGTTTAATTTAATAACAAGTTTAAATAATCATTCTGTCTGATACAACCTGTATTTTGTTAAGTGGTGCACTAAAAACTGAAATAATTTAGGAGCCATCCACTGAGGGGCACATTAGAAGTTAATAACGTTATATATCTCAATTTCTGCAAGACTTCTATTTAATTTTTACTCCACTTTTTCTGCGTCTGCTCCTTTATTCTCTCTGCAGTTCTCTCTCATCCCCTTTCCCTGCATGGTGCATGGATTACACAGCTCCAGTCATGCTTCTTCTCTCTGACCGATATTGTTTATGTTTCACTCGACCATAATTCGCCTCCCACAGATGTTCTGGAACTGTCCACGGTGTTAATCACAAGTAACGTCCTCCATGGTGTAAAGGAGCCTGGCGTGGTTTCAGCCTTCCCCAAACGTCTCTATAAGGCTGGTGTGTTTTTCTCATCCAGAGGCTAATGAGTTCATTAACACTGAAAAAAACTGAAAGGGGCCCCTTAAAGTGTCTAAACTTACTAGACAAAATACTTTAAGCAATGGATGTAAGTCCAGGCATGCTTCACTACTGCATAAGATACAGTATTTTTCTGCAATATTTGAGGTGTAAAAAAGTAAGACCTGCCAGCACCCATGCCTGGGATCTCTCTTTACACTGTCCTTTCAAATTCTTCATAATATTAATAGTTGTTTTGTCACTCATTGCCATAGGCAAGCTTAGGCGCCTTTTTTTGTTTGCTATTTTTTACCCAATCCATTACAGTCATATGATTTATGCCTGCAATTCCTTCATCAATGTAAACATGTTGCCAAACTAAACCATTACCCACAAAAAATGAGTTTAATAAAAAAAATGAAATAATGACAAATATATAAAATAAATATCTGAGATAGAAATATAGAAAACTATACAAGAGCAACTGAACCTAAAATGAGCAGTACACATACAGTAGCCATGACCAGTAGAAACTCTGATGCACACATAGCTAAACTTATCTACTCTTAAAGAATAAAATGAATGGGCAAATGACATTTCAGGGTGTTGGTTAACCTTGTCAAACTGATGGATCCATCATTAGAGACGCATGTTATGCAGGCAAGCAGCTCTGGTCAAACCAAATAAACTTCATTCTAAAATTGTAGTCAAGATGTTTTCATGTGTGCTCCTTAATTTTAAGATGATGTGCTATAAAATTAACCACTAGAAGGAACATGACATCTTGGGTTTGAATATTTCATTCAGAATAAGCAACACATTATAATTTAGCACTGGAACAAGCAAATACACCACATATTTCTTTTTTAATATACAATTTTTAAAAAGGATTGTTTTCTTCGTGGCTGAAGAGAAAAGATTTTCCATATTTATATATTTTCCGATTTTCTGGAGCATGTAAGCACCAGTCCCGACTTCATTCCCATTAACACACAATCTACAAAACAACATGTCACAGATGTGATGTGAAGATGAATACTGTTGTAAGCTCATTAAACCTTGGTCAAGTTGTACTGTATGTGCCACTCATCAAAGCACACGTTTGGCCTGTAGTTCTGATATATAATGGGAAACATCCAAATAAATAATCTTAGTTTCAATGTTTAGAGTTCGATAATTGGCTTATAGAGTTCGTCAGCTGAAAGACATGAGCAGCTGTGAGATTTTATAATACTGCTCGACTAGCAGTCAAGATAACAACCAAAGACAGGAGTAAAAAGGTTTTATTTAAAATCCATAATGGCGTGGATGATGTCGGCACAAAGACATTGGATTGCCTTGCGTGACTTTCCAAAATTTAGTCAGTTATGTAACCTCCACCCCTCCGTTAGCTTGAACGACAACCAGAAGCCACATGTCTGATGCTGCCCACGGTGCTGTGAGCCATGCTCGGAAAGCTGTTCTCATTAAGGCTGAACTGTGACTTAAGGAACATTGAGGACAGACGTCATGGCTGTTGGAAATGTGGTGAGAACCCCACACACTGTGTGGGCAACAAGGGGCTAAACGCTTCTGCAGAGACAGGCAGTTTGGAAGAAACTCCTGTAAAATTAATGTTTTTGGTAAGGAGTCTTTTCCAGCAGTTAGTTCAATAGATAGTTCCAGATGTAGCAGTATTCTCCTCATAAATGTATTTGAATCAGAAAAGGCAGAAATCAGGGCACATTACAGCACTGATTATACTTGATTCAAGAGTAAGACTAAAGACTAAATTAGCATTTAACCATTTAATATGGATCTTCAGATGATACCAAAAACAACTGATGTACCAGTTGCAGCAAAGAGCACACAGACATGTTCAGCTTTTCAGTGCAGTTTGCTAAGTGTTAACTAATCACAGTCTGGACACGCTCGTGTTTTACATGACACTTTAGCTGCAAGTTAAAATTGGTAATGCTATTTCACTGCTATTACTGCAGTTTATTGCCCACAAGATAAATCATAGCAGCATGCATCTGTTTAAAGTCAACTGTGGTGCATGTCTTGCACATTCCCACCCATCATCAAATTGTAAAAGACATTGGCACTCAATAACTCTTTCATATCAAAAGATGTAGATGAAACAAAAGTGTCTGCAGCTATTAAAAAGCTTCAACTTGTCAAATGTTGTCAGTTTTTGATGTTTTTAATTTTTGATGAGATCAAATACATTCAATAAAACCTGCTGAAAAAACATGCAGGGTCAGCTTCTACTGACTTACTCAGTGGAGTTATGTAGCTACCACTCACTTGACTCTATCCTCATATGCCCTCGATTTCAGGAACGAGCTCGTTTGTAGACATACTGGGAATCCTCCCACATTTAGTTTTAATCCCACACAAAATAAGGAACTGGAGCAGCAGCATCACTACGGCCTTAAGTTCATTTAAGGAGACACTGTTGATGTTCCCCACTGGAGTGGAGTGGAGTTATCTTTGAATGAGAAATATTTAATCCTAAAACACATCTTGAGTTCTCTCTTTGGTACCAGTTATTAGAATGGTGGTTCAAACTTCCACAATTTACAACAGTGTCTGGATATTAATAGCTAATTCTAAGAGAAGTCTATATTTCTGACAAGAGAAACTGTAACAAAGTCTGTATAATGCAATCTCAAAAACCACACATTAAAAACAACAAAATATGGCTCACAGAGATAGCCATAACATACAAAAAGGGTAATGTGATCTTTTAAGTTGTTTATTGAAACTGACATGAGACGATTAGTGAGTGGGTAGTTTTTGCCAAACACATTTGGCTCTGGCCAATCGTCATCTGGTATTAAACATCTCTAAGAAAAAACATTTTGATCTGTTATCTTTTTTTCTCTAAAGTGAACAGAACCGTGTACTCTTGAAAATGTATCATTTTTAGCCAGCTGCGTGGCTCCGGGGACGGCAGGGTCAGTCTGTTGGTTGATTGGGCAACCACTTTAATCCAGACTGAAAAAACGCAACAAGTATTAGACTGCCAAGAAATATTGTACAGATATATATGATCCCCAGAAGATCAATCCTAATGACTGGCTCCACCAGCATGGGAAGCTAGTCACTTCCAGTTAAATATCTCAACATCTATACAATGAATTGGCACCAAACTTTGTACAGACATTCAAGTCCCCCTTTTGGATGAATTGTGATAACTTTGGTGATGCTTAAAGCACCCCACGAGGTTCTGTGTGATGTTTCTCATCTGCCCATGTCTGTGAAGGTCAGCGCAGTCGGAAAGACAAACTGAAGCATTTCCGTAAAACAAATGCAACTCCTCTGAAACAGGCTTTGGGCCCGAAGGAATAATATTTATAAGTATAATATTTCTTAATCTCTTACTCAGCTGTTAATCATAGGAAACACTTCCCATATTCATGCTTTGTTGATAATGTAGTGATAAGGAATGAATAATAGCGATGTGGAAATGTCCCTGCTCATGAAGCAAAGAGCACTGCACTTTGTTAAGGGGAGCTTTGACTCACACTAATTCTTATCTCAGATAAGTGTAAACCTAAATTTGGGTTAAATTGCTCCTCTATTGTGAGGTAATTTGACACTTTCTGTACATTCCTTTGTTTTCTGTTCCCACCGATCATCCCTGATAACACGTGTCACACAGTTTCCGTTTTAGATTGTCAAACTGTTTCCAATCCCATGTTTTCTTTCTGTAGGGAGGCTATGCATTTTAGGACTTTTGAGTTGCTATAAAATTTCTTTAAAAGTACTTTAGCCTCAGTTTGCAATCCGAGTGAAAAACATGTTTCTTATTCTATGCTTGAAAAAGCGATTAAGTCTTAAAACAGGTCCGAAGGCAGCGCTATGCAATTTACCTGCCTGTTGCATTTACTTGACAATTTGTTAGGATTGGAAAGGCCATTGAAAACACACTCCAAAATAAACACATTTTTGCAAGTTAAGTCCTTTTTCTTGGTTGAGCCAGGAACAGATGTCCAATCTGGCTGATGAATCGGAACCATCTGAAACAACCCTTTTAGCCTTAGTTCAATAAATATACCTTTCAACACTTAAAGGAAAAGCATGTGAAGTCGCATCACAGGCTTTGCTTTTGGGGTAGCCTGTACCTGTAAGACTTATTATGGAGTAGATTGCTTGCCTATTCATAAATATTTCAAATAATAGGTGTGTATATTAAATTTTTTTTACTTTTAACTAGATCTTTTAAAACAAACTGCATTATGTGTTCATAATAGTGAAAGACATTTCTGAAGATCTCCAATGACACCATTACAGAAAACATGCTTGTAATAACCCATTTACAGGATTTTCTAGCCAACTGTTAAACAAGAACAAGATTTCGAGAGTGGTGGTGTCTCCTCAGGCAATGGAAGGAGAAGAGAGTTCTTCTCTGTCTTTTATTTGAGGTGGTTCTCCCTCTACGGAGCTGTTGACCCGGGCCTTCTCTCTGCTTAACAAATGTCAGACATGTCAAATAGACATTTTTGTTCACAATGTACATTCTGAGTCTAAGATGAGAGCCTGAAAGATAATATTTTTGTATTTTTGTATATTGTGTGTCCAGCATTTTAAAGTTTTTGTTTCTCCACATTTCTAGTCAAGTGTCAGACCAGACACTTGGCATCCACAGCTTCTCTGTGCATTCAGAGACGAGTTACTGCATGTTTGAGTCATTTCTTTTTTTTATAACCAGTATATAAGAAGACAGTCATGGGTCAAGTGCTACACGTGTGTCACATTAAGGGCAGCATGATTCATTGCATCTAACAAGCAACTTTCACCAGCTGTTTATTTGAAAGTGTTAGTATGTACGAGTCTGTGTGTGTGTGTGTGTGTGTGTGTGTGTGTATGTGTGTGTGTGTGTGTGTGTTTTGAAAAAAACTAATCATCCATATGCAGCAGACTCACTCTTTGAACATGCACGTGTCTCCCACTCAAACGGTCTTTGGTAGCAGAAGTCATTAATGGGACTTGTTTCCCATCTGTACAAGTAAAACATAAGAAGAGCTGTGTGTTGGAAATCTGAATGTGCAAGTGATTTAGTATGTCACTGTGTAGTAAACACCATGATTCAAAACCCCATATGACCCCCCTACTGCTCAGAAATCTGAACTGATCACACATCTACTGCAGACATATGCACCCCCAAGGGCCCTTTAATAAACATGCCACATTTGTCCTAACAGCTCCTAACTGACCCTCAAAGAATGACTTTGATTTGATTTATATGTGAGTTTGTAAGTACGGGGAAGGAAAAGGAAAGAGGAAAATCTCTGACAAGATTCGGTTTCCCCCAAAGGGCTTTAGAGTCAGTTAAACTGTCTACAAATTGCTCACAGCCCAATAATTGAGCTCAAGTGCTGCAGTAGGAGAAAGACCCTATGGAGGATCAAATAACTGATTACTTAGGAAAAGAAAGTGAGGGTGCCAGTTTGTTAAGGAACCAAAAGATCAGTTTGTGTAACAAAAGATATGGCACGGACTGGAAATTCCTCTAAATCAAATCTTGTGTGTATGAGATGAAAGTTTGGAAGAAGTATGCAGGAAGGATGCCATCACTGTGGTTGCAAATCCAGTTAAACAACTTCTGTAGAATGCTTTACAGTACAAGAAATATTGCTTTTTTAGATAAATACATTATTGTCAGCTCTTTTTCTATACAGAAGTAATGTGGAGCGAGACCAGACCACGCAAACATCTTCATTAGTTATGTGATGGGATTCTAAGCCATTGCAGACCTTCAGAGAGATGGTCATGACTACAAGCAACCCTGAATGACGGTGTGAATGACTCAGTAAGTGTTAACAGATTAGGACTGTGCAACATGCTGTATAGAATATATGTGCTGGTTACAGAACGTCTTTTATCAAATAAGGACTAAATGTAATTCTGAAAAAGCGACAAGCCCAGATTTTTTTTGGTGAGCCAACTGGATAGATGCAATCAATGCAGGAACACAAAGAGACTGGGACATCAATGAAATCCCAGACACACAAAAGAACAACAACAAATAGGACACTGATCTCAGTTTCTCCTAAATTCATCCCAGCTGTCTCCAATGGAATCACTATTTTGTTTCTAAAGACAACATTTAATATCCTGTAACGTGGGTTTGATAGACTGCAAAAGCATTCTTACATGTCCCATATGCAGACCTCTGACCCTGTGCTTCCTTTAGCATACATGTGGACTGATATTATCTGTTGGGTGGTCAGTCAGACTTGACTCACGCTTTTTACTCTGGTCACTAAAGTGTCCAGCGTGAGTTTCCATATTGGGGGGAAATAACGGAGAAAAAAAGCATTTGAAATGACTTTGGTTGGGGAATTAAGGAGTGAGGTGGAATGGAAGCTCTCTTTTTCTGCATCTTTAACTCTAAATATGAACCCTGACATTGCTCAGCTTGTCAAATGTATCTTTTGGCACCTTTTGACATAATAATAATACAAAATTCATTGTAAAGAAAAAGATTCTCGTTCTCTAAGCATCAACTTATTTCTTCCATATTCCCTATCAAACGTTTTCCTTGTAAAATCATCCAAAGTTGCCATTGTTTTTATAGGTTGCTGTTGTATGTTGATCTAATTAGACACAGATGAACCTAAAGGTTTTAAATAATGGGAGGCATTGGCCTGTCCACTCCAAAACCATATTTCATATTTTATTGGATAGGATTTCGGCATAAACTTGACACTTCACAGGGAAAGGAAGTGGTGTGGTTTTGATATAAAAATGTGCAAAAGAGAAAGGTCTTTGACAATTTGACAAGTTAAGCACATGTTAAAGGCATTTTCATTTTATAGCACTTTTATTGAAGATGTAATATTGTGGCTGCATATTTGAACAACCATAAAGGAGAACAAGTAGTGGAGAGAAAAGAAACGAGGGATGCATGTTCCACAGATTCTCCAGTTCCACATTCCTGCAGTGCAAGGAGGTGTAGTTCACACATCCTATCTGCTCGCTCAATTTAAATATTTCGCTGTTTTTTAAGTGTTTCTTAATTTTTCACGGCCTCAGGGCCTTGCAGCTGATCCCTTCCAGATGTGTTTCAAATGGAAGGCGAGTGAGGAAGCGGGGGCAAAGACACTCCCCCTATACACACATATAACTCATCCTTTTCTACGCTCATATAAAACAGCTTCACCCCTTTCAGGTCAGAAACATATAACACACACACACAAAGAGAAGGGCATGTAGGAGGAGGAGTCATGCCCAATGTTTTCCCTTAAATTCTGTGGAAATCACAGATAAACTTGTTTTAAAAAATTACAAAAATAGAAGAGGGAAAATGATTCCTGCAGCAATAGACTGACCACAAACTCGACCGCTAGGCCAATCACTGCCACAATGAATACAGACGTGCCATATCTTAATTAATCACAGAAAACATCCAGGCTTATTCGCTGCAGGGTTAAAAAACATTTGGTTTCAAAAGGTCCTGGAACAAATGAATGGTGGGATGATCAACTCCAAGATGTTGTATAGGAGCTCACGGCCACATAGGGGAATGTCCTCGCTCACTAGAAAATGTGTTTTTGCTGCCATTTTTTAGTTTGGATTGCCAATCAATAGACACCACAATTCAAAATGAATAGCACAACATGGAGATGAGTGTTGAGGAATATTCTCTCAATTTTCATGTTGCTTTCCTTTTTCAGTAGTCACTTTGAAGCCTCAGGTGTCGGCTCACTGAACACAAAATCAGTGTCAGTCATCTTGCAAATGCATCACCATGCAACCATAACAAGATTTTTACAAAAAGAAAATACTGTGACAAATGTTTTCTGTGACTTATTACCAATATTTAGTGTCTATAAGTTGATTTTCAAATTGCTCTGTACTGAACAAAATACAGTTAAAAAGTTAAGTGTTTGTCATTTGTAAGAATGGCCTTGAATAAACCAAAAATCTAAATCCCCTTGAGCGCTGTAATCATAACTCTAAAACCCCAATGTTTTTTTAGCTTAAACACATAATTTAACAAGTAATCAACTGCGTAATGTTGACATCATAATGTTTGCCTTCAAGTTTTAGTATTTCCTTATGTTAAAAGATGATAAAATGTTGGACAGAGTAATCTATTTCATGAATTGCACGAGAAGGCCTGATATATGTACTGGACGTGAGGAATTAGTTGGTACAAAAGTTTTACTTATTGTTTAAAATAATTAAGGCCAAAAACATATGTATTGTAAACATATGTAAACATGTATTTTCACCTGTACATGGCAGTTTAGAGGATTTTAAAGCCTCTTTTTAAAGCTTCAAGAAGAGAGACAGATACTGGATGATGTACTATAGTGGGTAGAGTGTGTTGTATGTATGTACTATATCCACTATATCCTCCCTCCCTCCTGAAAATGCCATCATCTTTGTCCCAGTATTCCCCTAACACGTTCTGTAAATGCAGTAGATGGACAGCGAAATTAACCAGATACTCTCTATAAACGTCTTCAAGTTTTTGTTGATCTTGTGTTTGCCTGCTAACATACTGTATGACCACACAGAACAAATGCAGTCACAAACGTGTCGAAATTGCATCCAAGATTGGGAGACTGGAAAGAGTGATCTAAGGAATCTCACGTCCATCCACACCAAACTTAATGGTGCACAAATGATGGAATGTTTTTGAAAGTAGGTGAGGCATGAAAGAGCTCATAAATAGCCTACCAGGCCTAAGATTTGGGAGAGGTTCAATGCAACATCACCCTAGTGCAAACAAAACAACACAGGAGCGAGCTCAGTGTCTTCATCTCTCCTCAGCCTCCAGACGGACAGAGTGAGGGGAAAGGCAGATCGACCTCAGAAACACCAAAACTCAGTGCAAAATTTATGGGACCCTGCACAGCGAGACAGTCGGGGTGGTGCCAAATCTGCCGCTTTTGCCTGCCCAGTTAGAAAACACCATTAGATTGCTTCAGTCAATTCATCAAAAAACAGGGGATTTGGGGGAGCTTGTCTAATTTACAGGTCCTCAGGCCCACCATGGAGAGAGTGTTGTGGTTGGCTGGGGATGCTTCAGCGCCAAAACTGCAGCCAATGGCAAATTGTTCCTTTCTCTTCAAGTCAGGTCAAACTGAAACCATTAGAGAGGAAGGGCAAGGCAGTAAAAGAAATGAGGTCAAAAGTGCTTGTTGTTTAGTTTTTTTATATCTTACCGACATATCAAACCAACACTACAAATGCTGAGTCATGTAGTTAATGGACACAAATCTTTAGAGGGCAGAACCTAATTTCCTCGGCTCAATGGACCCAGCAAGTAGGGTCAGGCACAAAGACGAGTGTGGAGAAGGAAGGGGGGGGGGGGGTTATAGAGCATAAGGACGACATGGGAACTAATAATCCCTTCACAATAGTCTGCAAGTCTGGGTTCTGATCTGCACCACAGAAACTCTCTATGGCCTGGAACATTCCTTCAGACTCAGGTTTAGTTCCTCCTGGAGACAGACTCCAGGTTGGCTCTTTATCCTAACTCCTCCTCCGCCGATATTTCAGATCTCATATAGCTCATGACAGGGGGCCGGCAGTCTAACTGCTTATCATTTTTAGAACAATCTTAGTTCAACATGGTGACCAAAGCAGTCCATTAAAATGAAAGTGAAGTTATTCTCACCATATGTAAGGCAAATCTTCCCCTAAGAACCTTCTCTTGAAAGACTGTCTTGTTAATCTGTCTGGGTGCCAAAACGTTCTTTCTGGCCTCATGTATGGAAGCCGTGGCTGAATAAATCATTGTTGTGCATATTTGTGGACAATACTAAGCTCCAACCAAGCATGCTAAGACATTGTTTATGGTGTTTTAGATGGCTTGTTATTCCTGATTCATTCTGTGAAGAACAGAGGAGTTGTGGCCTCTGAAGACTGGACCGAAAAATATAATAAAGCAAGCCACTAGAGTGACACTAGAGCCTACAAATTCCACTGTGGCAAAGTGTAAATTTAATTTAAAACAACAATTCTTTTGAATGCATTCATTCCTGGTGGATTCTAAAGGCAGTACACTCATGTATTTCTCTGCTTAGAAAGCCTCGTCAGCATTTCCTTACCTAACATGCAACATCCCACATTGTTGAAAGTACTGAAAGGCAAACTCATTTGTCTTTTTCTTTGGACCATCTTCACTGTATAAGTGGAAGACACTATTTATTGGCAGGCCTCTGTGTCGTTGTATCTTTTAGACTTTTTATTAAGTCCAAATTGGGTCTATTTGTAATCCAGACCCCCCATTAAGTGGTATGTGTTCAGCAGACATGTGGCCAAGAAGACCAGGAGGAGGTAAAAGGGTACCAAGAACTTTTGGGGCTGCTGGAAGGGAAATAAATCCCTCTCCAATTAATCGAGAGAGAAAAGGTCAGTGGAATCACAGAGAAAAGGAAGCACTTTTCACAAACATGGTGCAGGTTGAGTGAAATCTTTTTATGATCACCTTTGAAGCATCATGGTTAGCAGGGCCATGACAGTACTTTGGTAAACATGTCTTAGAGCTATGTAAAAGGGTGCCAATAAAGCCCTGCTGCTTTTTCTTGTCTTGTCTGGTTGTTGCAGGTTAGATACTGGAGAGGTAGGGTGGAAACTTACCCTGAAGCTCTTTCGAAGCTGCTCTCTCCTTTAAAGGTAACATTTGAACCATAGTGACACTGTCTTGGACACATGGTTGGGAAACAATCACATCTAGAAATAACGTGGGACACAGATCATTAAAAACCTGAGCTGGTGGAAACAAACATCCCATGTCTGTTTTCTTTGGTAACTCGTGACGATATTAAGCCTTTTCTTCCGCTGGTGTTCAGTAACTCAAACCTAGTTCGCTATCTACTACAGGGCTACCATGGATGAACGCAATGGAAACAGAAACAAACAAAACCATTAGCTCTGACCAATCTCACTTTTATAGAGTTTGTGTAGTCTGACTTTTTCCTGGATGCAAGTGTGTAACACACTAGATTAATGGACTTGCCACTACTTGTATTCTCTTTGCTTAGAAAATACTGAGCACAATTGTCCTGCATCACAGCAACCGAACCAAGAAAGAATCAAACCGCTAAGAGATCCGATCAAAATGTTGTTTAACAGTTTGGCATGACCTTAATAAAACACAGAACATTGATTTTTCGTGGTCATGTAAAGACTATGTATTCCGCTGCCATATGTACAAAATATTGCAAGTATGCATGCAATATTAATTTATGTGGAGAAAGATAGGAACACTTTTTGTAACCCATTCCTTTTTGTGCAACTTCACTGTGTAGAATTGAACTCAGTCATTTACACTCTAAGATTCAGCACCAAATGTATCATTTTCTCTTGCACCAAGTACACATTTGGGTGTGTTAGTCATAGGGTAGAAAGAGGGGTAATGTATCCGCCAAACCACACTACTGGCCCATAGATAGGAATTTAGGAGCTAAATGAGTCCAACATTTCACTTACTCTTGTTACGTCCATCTGTGATTTGCAGTATTTTTCCATATTTCTTCACTTTCACAGCATGTAATGCACTTGAAATTTTTCTTTTGAGTGCAGAGATATTAAAAACACAATTATTCTTTCTGAAATACAATGATATCATATGCAAATGTGCAATATTGTTGTTATCTGTGTAATGACTATGAGCTAAAACATGTGGAAAACCTAATTTGGAAAATACAAAAGAAAATTGAAATGAGTAGAAAGAGTGAAATATAATTTCTAATATTATTATAATTATTAAATTAGATATTTGTGAGCTTTGGGGCATTAGTTTGATATGTGGGTGCCATTTCTCTGACTTTTTTGCGCCAGGTCCTAACTAATTTATCCAGCTTTCATGGGGGTCCAGGAAGACCTACCAGGAAGCTTAGGCCAAAGAGACAGATTGTTTAACTACAGCGGCCCACCCCATTCAGCCCTGGTCTACTTAGATTGTACCAGAGTAAAGCCAAGGCTATATTATATTTGAATGTGACACTGAATGCTTAGGAAGAAATTCAATTGGAAGCAAAGGAGGTTCCTCGCTCAAAGAGCCTGTGTTCTCACGAAGATCAGGATGGGAATGAGAGGCACAGTGCTTTTCTGCCTTTTCCCAGAGCCTCTCATCCCTCTGCAGGCCAAGTCTACTGCCAAGAGAAGTTCCAGGTGGTCTCCAGGCTGCCTTTGATCCTCACCAACCAGGGTCCCTTGGACAGATCAGTCAGTGTAATCACTTGTGTTTCAGAGTGCTCAGGGGAAACAGTAGTGCTCAATTTCCCTTTCATCGCATGACCTCAGCAGTGGCAACCATAGCCTTGAGGTGACACAGACCTCAGTCCAACTGTGCTTCTCTGTTGTCCCTATCTAATTGAAAGGGCAGCAGATAAATGTAAGAGACAAGCTGCCTTAGTGAGGCAGAGAAAAACAAGTAGGGAGAGGAGAGAGGGGTGTTGGTGCCCACCTCCGGTGAACACTATTTCGATTCAAGTGGAGAGAATTGTTGGCAAGAAGCGCTATGGCACACAGCCCACCTGAAACTTGCCATGCAACACTCAATTTTAGCTGACCCAAGTTTACATCATGGCCGATCCACAGTCCAGTTGCTGACACTCAAAGTGTAGTAGAAGTCCAAAATGTGTTGCACGAACACCGTGCACTGGCAGGGGGAAGCTGGTGCTGCGGACCAGATGCACAGACCTGGCTTAAAGAGGGGCCTGTACTCTGTGGCAGCTCATCTTTAGACTTTGGAGCGAGTGGGGTGTGTTTGTCTTGGATGAACTAGAGACAGACCTGCTGCCAGATTCTTTTAGCAAGTGCTCGAGCAGCAACCAAATGCGTTTGGTACATTAAGATTGCGGGTGAGGGAGCATTCTTGCATTTCACTTAAGATTAGCTTTAAGTCCCTGAACAACTCTTGACACACATATTTTTCTTATCAGAAGGTAATTATTGTGTTGTTCCGTTGAACACAATGGGATCACTGGCAGCCTTGATGTTCTTCGTGCATTTTATTTGACGTCTCAGGCCACAAGAAAAAGACAAGATTGTTTTAGGCACCAGGCTTCAAGTTTTCTTGTCTCTGTCCACAAGAGTGTGAGAGAACTCTTCGTATGATGCTCCATTGCTATGGAAACTACAAGACACACGCCTGTCTCTGATAGGTCAGTCATACGTTGTGGTTTACCGTTATAGAGGCCCTTAACATTGTTCCATTAAAATCCCTTCAAATCGTGGTTATTAAGACCGTTTAGGCCTATTTTGCTGTAATAGTTCCCACATGTTTCTCAAGAGATATTAATCTTATCAGGCAAAACACTAACCAAAAGGGAATAAAAGTGTTTCAGGTAACCAAACTACTTCTTGTAAAACCACATATTTCCATAAACAGCATTCAGTTATTAATTCCACCTGGACCAATTTTGCGCTTTTTACTGACATAAGAGCTATAGTTGCATAATTGCTGCGTATCACTGATGTATAATAAAGTGAATATGCATGAATTTCCACTAAGTAAGAAATGTCCATGTAAATGTATTTTAACTTATGTTGAGGTTTCCTTGACATCAGAAAATAGTAAATATTTTGGCCTCCTATTTATATTACAACTCAAACTGAAGGTCACTGACTATACAAGTGGAAACTGATCTATGAGCCAAGTTTAGTGAGTGCACAGTTTGCACTAAACACACTTATTACACCTTATTGTGGCTTATCTGAACCAAAACTGGTGGTTTACATGCCACAGATTAGCATTCATAAACATCATGTCACGGTCTTGGGACCGTTTGTTTTCTTGTTATATGATTTTGAAAGTTTAGACCTCTTTCCTGTTTTATTTTGAAACCCTGCTAATTTTATTGATGTGTAAATATACATATAGAATAAAAGGTGATTTTACAATATTTTCTTAAACAAGAGAAAACTACAACAATAGCTTCCAAAGTGAAGAATCCTCACACCTTGATCCTGCTCATCATCTTTCAAGACATCAGCAAGATTTTCTTCAATTATAGACATACTTCTTGTGAGCACTAGTCGTCAGTGTAGTAGACTTGCCCGTCTTGCTGGTGGCTCGTGGATACTTCCTCTGTTCTGCTGGTGCCACCCTCTGCCGATGAGCGGCTCTTCACTTCTGGTCTCCGGGCCGTCCTCCACAGCGGTCCTCCACGTCCGGTCCTTGTGCCTGGTCCCGGCCGTCTCCCTGAGTGTCTCTTTTGTTGCTGCCGGTCTCCAGAGCCTGCCCTGGTCGTGTCCTGACCGGCTCTCCATGTCTGTTTTCGGCCCTGATTCTGGACTTTCAGCTTCAAATCTGTCTAACCCCGTCTTAAAACTGGCAATAGTATCTCTACATATAAATGAGGTGCGGGTGATATCTGAAGACAGGAGTTCCTGGCTGGAGTGCTTTGCGCTCTTCGGTGCTTTGATGTGGGAGAAAGTGGCGTCATGGACACAAGAGTCCAACATTTGTAATCAGGACCTTAATATTCCCAAATGTCTTCAGAACCTAAATTTAGAGACAACATTTAATGTGTGGGGAAATTCCACTGGGATGCTGCAACATTAAGGGTCTATGCGATAGACTCTATGGCAACTAAATGGCTTATATAGTATTCAATAGACACTGCTTGCCATGATTTAATCTTTAGTCTCTAATAGTCCCTAATCTCTAGAGATGGCAGTGTAGGTCTGTCTGTTGATCGGTCCACCACTTTGGTCCTGACTGATTGACAGCTTGTCCAGTACTTTGACGTATGACTCAGCTGTACTTTGTTTAGTGCTAATTGGCAAACACGTAAAACTAAGATGGCGAACATGGTTAACCTTATATATGATTAACAGCCACATGTTGACCCTGTCATATTGAGGATGTTGGCATGCTGACATTAGCATTTAGCTCAAAGCACCTTTGTGCTTAAGTGCAGCCTCAAGAAGCTGCTAGCATGGCTGTAAATTCTTGTTTCTACCTAAATGTAAACTCGGGATCGAATGTGTTTCTGCATCATCACAAACACCCTTGTTGCAGACAGTGATTCTGGTCTAAATACAGAAAAACTTGATGAAATCAAAAAACAGTGACCATCAGCCTTCAGTAGCCCTCCAGTTAAGTCCTGAAGCACTCTCAGCAGAAATGTTGGCTTTCTATTGTAAACACACTCAACAGTGAGGCTATAAGGAGGAGCGACCTTCAGGTCTTTGTCAATTTTTCTCTTTTTGTTTAGTCGGGCCAGCTGGAGGCTGTGCTCCGTCATCTAGGTGGTGTTCCAGTTTTGACTCAAAGCAGAGACTCTGCAAGTAAGCCAGGCTGAAATATTATCCACAAATGCACACATTCACATGAACAGTTATGGGTAGCTTCAATGCACTGCCACTGACTTGTGAAGCAGCATCAGTCACACTAACCCAATTTTACTTATTCACATTCTCACTGTGTATTGTAGATTTTAAAAAAAAACACACAAAAACCCCCCACTGAAATCCTTTGCATCTGTTATTTCTCACCAAGTGAACGAGAGATGTGGGGGTGCAACCATTTTTAAAGCTAATGTTTATAATTCCTGCCAAAGCGTATTATAGCCTTTCCGAGTAACAATGAGGAAGTAATATCTTAAATGTATTGTTTACGACAAAACTGTGTGCTTTTCAGATGTTGTGGTTTTACAACACGCTGTAAATTTGTTACTATTGTAAGCTTGTTAGATTTTCATTGTTTTCTATTAAAGAAATCCCTATTTTAAACAGTTTGTTTTTTGTATTTTATTCTCTTCTAATTCTTATGGCACTTTTTGCAAGAATTGTTTTATTTCAACTGAACAGGAGTAAAGCCATAGATGTCCCTGGGGGGGGGGGGGGATGGGTTTTTATGAGTAAATAGTTAAACCAAAAAAAATGAAATTAAAAATCTAGTTATTATCGTATGGATTTTATTCTTTATATACCAATCTTGAAATAAAAAT